>VDFB02036576.1:0-136358 GCA_007258455.2 Sequoia sempervirens
AAAATTTGACCTCCTAGTTACTGAAATTTGACATCTTGATTACTGAAATTTGACATGTTGATTATTGAAATTTGACTTAAGTTTGAATTTTTTTTAAATCTTCCAAAAACTAGAATTTGCATTATAACTCTTAGAGATTTGAAATCAGTCTCAAACATCTTGAAACCATATACATGAAATATAACTTAAAGTATAAGAAAGTATATACATGTTTATTTCATGTATATAGTTTCCTTGGTAGAGAAAGAGAAAATGAAAGAGTTTAGAAAAATGCATTCCAAAAGTCATGAATGACATTTGGCGAGTGCCAAATTTGATGCTAGCCAAATGAAGCAACCCGTTTGGCGAGCGTTAGCCAAATGAAGCAACCCGTTTGGCGAGTGCTAGCCAAATGAAGCAACCCGTTTGGCAAGCGCTAGCCAAATGAAGCAACCCGTTTGGCGAGCACCAAATTTGGCACTCAAAAAATGGGTTGCATTGGGAAATACCAAGCCAATGGGTTGGATTTTGCAGGTTTGGAAAACCATTTCATGCAAAAGACGTGATTTTTTGAAAGGGTAACAAAATTTCACATATTTTTGGCCGTGCTCATCGTCACGTTTGCATGTCTTTCAATGCAAGTTTATAAAAAAATAGTGATGGCATTGACCTCTCTCTTAGCTATCTAAATATATAATTCTTTTTTCGTTTTGATTCAGTTAAGATTTTGATCCATAACTTCTCTTGTAAATGCCTTCGTTTTTGGTCAAAAACCAACATGTGCTAGTTTTATGATAGATTTTTACTTGTTCAATGAAATGTGAAACAAATTACATTTTTAAAAACTAGACTTCTTTTTACATGATGAAAAAAAAATCAATTTTTGATTACTTTTCAAAAAATTTAGGGGAGCATGCTCAAATTTTAGCTTTTAGGATGTGTCCACTTCGAAAAAAATTCATAAAATATTATATATTTATTAAAAAAATCATCCAAAAAGAAAGACCTAATAAACTACATGATGTTAGCTAAGTTCTCACCATTCATATTTTTGAAATTCTAAAAAGTTAATAAAAAAGGGGCCCTCGACACTATGTTATTATTTTTTTGTAAAAACAAGACCTGTTTTGCACCCCCTAATTTTTGAGACCCTTAATCTTCATTAATTTCAAAAAGAATTAGTAGCTTATAAACTAGACTCAAACCACTCCAACTATTGTTCTTGTTGTATCTTGAAATTTTGAGCATAACTATGTTCATTTTCTCGTGCAAACTAAATTTTGCTGATTTCAGAAAAAGAAAAAAAAAAGTGGCATCTTAAGAGCCCAAATTGTGTCATAGGTCCATGCACTTACTCACTTAGGAAGTCAATAGACATCTTGCATTCATGTAAAACCTTTACGAAAACTCACATCATTCTTACTTTAGCTTACAAAATTGCATCATAATCTTAAGAACAAGAAAATATACTATCCAATTTATTGATAATCCAAACTTTCACACATAAGCATGAGCCATTGTAGATTAATAATTTTTAGCTACAATAGTGAATAATTCATAATTTAATTCTTTAGAGGCTACAAGAGAATTTATCATTATATAAACTTATTCAAGAGAGAATTTATCGTACATTTTTTTTTGCTTTTTAATCCATGTCCATAGTCCTATCAAGTCCATTTATGAAATGATGGATCCATATTGTGTGTCAAGGTACCCATACTTAGTGACTCCATCCTTGATATCTTTTAATAAATTTATTTTGTTTTATTTGTTTTGTTTTTCTCACCAAAAATCCACCATAAAATTATATGATGTGATGGATGTGACATTTTTTTTAAAATATGATTTATGAAGACTATTGAGTTTCCTCCCTATACCTTTCTCACCTTCCCTTAACTATATTGCCAATAAAAGGAGTTTTGTTGGGGGAGCGGGCCCAGTACTCATCCCGTGCCAGCAGCTGGTTCAGTCCCCTCATCCCCAGTTGGTTCTTCCATCGAATCAGGGGATCGAACGGCAAGGTGAGACGGGCTTGGAGCCTTGAGTGAACGGGTTCAAGTCAAGCTGCTAAATACCTCAAAATCCCTATTAGAAAACTTTTAAGATGTGAAAATGTTTAAAAAATATGTTAGTAATATTTTAAAGAATAAATGGTAGGCCGATTATAAGATAACTAAAGAGATTGATATAACAGCTCAGATAAACGGCAATTACTATCTTGCAGCATCTTTATAATTTCGAAGATTCTCAGATAGTTATTTTAATAAACAGCTCAGAGGGAATGGTCAAAAGCCATGGGCCGTTTGCTAGTTGGATGAGAATACCTCTGAATGGCCAATTACCATATAAATTAGAGACTAGAACGAGAGTTTCCCACAATCATCTTTGTTATCTGATAAAGCAATGTATTCCACAATATCTATGGCGGCCTATAGGCAGGCTTGTGCAATGGTTAAAAGTGCCCAGGCCGAACAACAGAGCCCAGTTCTGTTCCCACCGCTCGCTGGTAATCATGGCAGACTTGCTCATAGAGAAAGGGAAGCATAGAGTGAGAGAGAAAGAGGGGCTCAAAGAGAGGGAGAGAGGGATAGAGAGAGGTGATAGATATAGTAGAGAGATCTATATAGAGATAGAAGGAGAGGTAGTGTAGAGAGGGAAGGAGGGAGGGGGGGAGGAAAAAAGATATTAGAGAGGGAAGGAGAGAGAGATGGACATGTAGATATGTAGTTCTTGAGCTCAAGGGAGAGAGTGTCAGATAAAGGGATGGAGATAGTGAGAGAGAGAGTTCTAGAGAATAAGAGATGAAAATGAGTGAAATAAAGAGAAAAATGAAATTTGGCCCCCTGATTACTAAAATTTGACCTCCTAGTTACTGAAATTTGACATCTTGATTACTGAAATTTGACATGTTGATTATTGAAATTTGACTTAAGTTTGAATTTTTTTTAAATCTTCCAAAAACTAGAATTTGCATTATAACTCTTAGAGATTTGAAATCAGTCTCAAACATCTTGAAACCATATACATGAAATATAACTTAAAGTATAAGAAAGTATATACATGTTTATTTCATGTATATAGTTTCCTTGGTAGAGAAAGAGAAAATGAAAGAGTTTAGAAAAATGCATTCCAAAAGTCATGAATGACATTTGGCGAGTGCCAAATTTGATGCTAGCCAAATGAAGCAACCCGTTTGGCGAGCGTTAGCCAAATGAAGCAACCCGTTTGGCGAGTGCTAGCCAAATGAAGCAACCCGTTTGGCAAGCGCTAGCCAAATGAAGCAACCCGTTTGGCGAGCACCAAATTTGGCACTCGAAAAATGGGTTGCATTGGGAAATACCAAGCCAATGGGTTGGATTTTGCATTGGGCATCTGACCCAGAGGTTTGGAAAACCATTTCATGCAAAAGACGTGATTTTTTGAAAGGGTAACAAAATTTCACATATTTTTGGCCGTGCTCATCGTCACGTTTGCATGTCTTTCAATGCAAGTTTATAAAAAAATAGTGATGGCATTGACCTCTCTCTTAGCTATCTAAATATATAATTCTTTTTTCGTTTTGATTCAGTTAAGATTTTGATCCATAACTTCTCTTGTAAATGCCTTCGTTTTTGGTCAAAAACCAACATGTGCTAGTTTTATGATAGATTTTTTACTTGTTTAATGAAATGTGAAACAAATTACATTTTTAAAAACTAGACTTCTTTTTACATGTGATGAAAAAAATCAATTTTTGATTACTTTTCAAAAAATTTAGGGGGGAGCATGCTCAAATTTTAGCTTTTAGGATGTGTCCACTTCGAAAATTCATAAAATATTATATATTTATTAAAAAAATCATCCAAAAGAAAGACCTAATAAACTACATGATGTTAGCTAAGTTCTCACCATTCATATTTTTGAAATTCTAAAAAAAAGTTAATAAAAAAGGGGGGCCCTCAGACACTATGTTATTATTTTTTTGTAAAAACAAGACCTGTTTTGCACCCCCTAATTTTTGAGACCCTTAATCTTCATTAATTTCAAAAAGAATTAGTAGCTTATAAACTAGACTCAAACCACTCCAACTATTGTTCTTGTTGTATCTTGAAATTTTGAGCATAACTATGTTCATTTTCTCGTGCAAACTAAATTTTGCTGATTTCAGAAAAAGAAAAAAAAAAGTGGCATCTTAAGAGCCCAAATTGTGTCATAGGTCCATGCACTTACTCACTTAGGAAGTCAATAGACATCTTGCATTCATGTAAAACCTTTACCAAAACTCACATCATTCTTACTTTAGCTTACAAAATTGCATCATAATCTTAAGAACAAGAAAATATACTATCCAATTTATTGATAATCCAAACTTTCACACATAAGCATGAGCCATTGTAGATTAATAATTTTTAGCTACAATAGTGAATAATTCATAATTTAATTCTTTAGAGGCTACAAGAGAATTTATCATTATATAAACTTATTCAAGAGAGAATTTATCGTACATTTTTTTTTGCTTTTTAATCCATGTCCATAGTCCTATCAAGTCCATTTATGAAATGATGGATCCATATTGTGTGTCAAGGTACCCATACTTAGTGACTCCATCCTTGATATCTTTTAATAAATTTATTTTGTTTTATTTGTTTTGTTTTTCTCACCAAAAATCCACCATAAAATTATATGATGTGATGGATGTGACATTTTTTTTAAAATATGATTTATGAAGACTATTGAGTTTCCTCCCTATACCTTTCTCACCTTCCCTTAACTATATTGCCAATAAAAGGAGTTTTGTTGGGGGAGCGGGCCCAGTACTCATCCCGTGCCAGCAGCTGGTTCAGTCCCCTCATCCCCAGTTGGTTCTTCCATCGAATCAGGGGATCGAACGGCAAGGTGAGACGGGCTTGGAGCCTTGAGTGAACGGGTTCAAGTCAAGCTGCTAAATACCTCAAAATCCCTATTAGAAAACTTTTAAGATGTGAAAATGTTTAAAAAATATGTTAGTAATATTTTAAAGAATAAATGGTAGGCCGATTATAAGATAACTAAAGAGATTGATATAACAGCTCAGATAAACGGCAATTACTATCTTGCAGCATCTTTATAATTTCGAAGATTCTCAGATAGTTATTTTAATAAACAGCTCAGAGGGAATGGTCAAAAGCCATGGGCCGTTTGCTAGTTGGATGAGAATACCTCTGAATGGCCAATTACCATATAAATTAGAGACTAGAACGAGAGTTTCCCACAATCATCTTTGTTATCTGATAAAGCAATGTATTCCACAATATCTATGGCGGCCTATAGGCAGGCTTGTGCAATGGTAAAAAGTGCCCAGGCCGAACAACAGAGCCCAGTTCTGTTCCCACCGCTCGCTGGTCCTTACTCTGCATACCTCTTACTTGAGGAAGACGACCATGATGAGAATGGTGACTCTGCATCCGACTCCTGCTGTTGGGGATGCTGCAAAGGCTGCCTGCGAGAATTGCCATTTCCCCAAAACAAATGCTTAAGAATTGAATACACTAGAACTGTAAGTAATGGGGCAAGTACAAGCACCTGGACAGAATGCGATAGAGTGTACTGTATTCCTGTTTTGGGCAAACCCATCTCCTCCCATTGCTACTATGTTGTGCGAGCTGAAGGCAAGCACAAAGGGTAATAAATAGCAATTTTTGTTTGATTTGTTATCTGTGGAGAATATTGGCTCTGTGGGTTTTTCATAAGCAATTTAAGTAGTAATATTTAAAGATTAAAGTGAATTCTCTTACATCCTTACACTATCTATTGCCTGAAGTATTGAATCTGTATTAATGGGCAATTGTTAATTAACAATCATAGAAATAACTATCTATCTGGTTGTTGCTGCTAATTTCAGGGTTCTTTTAAAACCTTCTCTTGATATAAAACTCCATTCAAAAGTGTCTATCTTATTAAAAGCTAACTTCCAGATTGTATATTGTTGTGGACAGATTAGTAGAAACATGCTCTACTGAAGAAGACATGGCTACAATTTGCTGTTGTAGATGTGTGAAAGACGTTCGTCCTAGACCTTTTCAGCCTACTAACTCGTATCAACAAATGCAAATAATCTCCTCAAAGAAGTTTAGATTTGCAGCCAAGAGCATAGCTTCTGATGGTTTCCCCCCTCTGTTTTTGCGTAGGCGGAATTGGAGTGTGGTAGCCAAAGAGATGCGTGGTAATCATGGCAGACTTGCTCATGTTGGAGGGGAAAATACTGAGCTGAGAGCACAATTTCCCCCCTTTGATTTCTCTTTGCTAGAGAAAAGGCCTCCTGTCGTTATAGTTGGGGAATGGTACTGCCCTTTTATTTTTATCAATGAACTCGGTACCAGATTGGAGGATATTAAGATTCAGCTCATGGAGTGTCCCTTCTACAAGATGGATCTAGAAAAGTTCTGGGAAGAGATATATTCAACTCAAGGTATGGCAGGAAAAGATTTTCATGTAGACCAAACATTAAAGGTAGAAGAAGGGCTGTTGTTTGGAGAAGTGGCAACCGAGGAAATTAGAGATAATGAAGGAAGTCTTTCGTTTAAAAGTGTGGGGAAGGAATCCGGAGAGGTTACTGGTGTGAAACTTAGCTGGCCCATCATCGCCAAAATGAGGGCGGATCAGGATAGATATGGATTAGATCAAAGAGGAAGATATGTAAGGGTGAAGAAATCATTTAGCGGTACTGGGATGCAAGAAAAATTTGCCTGTTATGTTTTAGTGGAAAGATATGTATTGAAAAGAATGGATGGGAGCATTGTACTTAGTTATACATTCAGAAACCCGAAGCAAATACAGGGGAAGTGGGAAGTGTGATGGGGCAAAAAGTAAATTGTTTTCATATTTTCTCTTTTCTTAAATGGATTGTAATTTCTGAACTCACAATTACCATTTTCCCTCCATTCTCAAGAAATTCAGGTTTAGCATTATTGTTACTTATTTTGTAGTACGAGTTTAAATCATTTGAGTTCATTTTCTTTCTGAAAAGCAGATTGACTTACAGTTTGGATGAATAAAATTGGAGACTAGATTTGTTTGTTAAAAAAGCAAAGGAAATAACTGATTGCAATTACACTCTAAGAAGTTCAACAGCACACCAACTATCGACTGCAACTCTTAATAAAGAGTCCTAATTAAGTAGCTGAGACATGGCATACATAAAACAGAGCCATTCGAGACAGCTTGAATTCACAGAATTCGAACGAGCTCTGAAAGGCAACCATAGATCTTCCTATGAAGAAATTGTTACTTCATTCATTAAGATTACCATTTTTCTTTTCACAAGGAGGTAAGTGTTGATAAAATTGCAGAAGCAAAATGAAAGAAGAAATTGCAGAAAAAAAGAAAGATTTTAAAAGATCTAAAAACACGGAATAAGAATATAAGATTTATAGTGGTTCGTCTAATAATGGCTACATTCACTTTCAAAGGGGATTCCCTTTCATTAATTCTCAATACAATCTGCATTCAGGCAGCAATAGTTTTCATAATTCAGTCTCATCTCCAAAATGGAAAAATCTACCAAAACGGTCGACTTTGAAATTAGCAAATACATGCCAAAAAGAAGGCAGTTACAAAAGACATCTGTTTCGAATGTGAGAGAAACTGCCATTATAATTAGAAGGAATATTTGGACTTCACGGAACCCAACAGAAAAAAGAGCAACCAACTATCTTCCACATGGAATAAAGAGTTGGGAGTAGAATCCTCTCTTAACATACCAGTTCTAGGAGACAAAATCACCAAATTTCTATTCTTATTGATTGGTGGAGAGAAGACAATTCTGCCATGGGCATTAGGGCCATTTCTGATTTCAGTACGACAATCCATCACATTTTCCTTATCAATCGGTTGGGCAGCTTTGTTATACAATGACCCTAACCCTGAATTAGAGAGGAATCCATCCTTGTCCACAGACAGCAGAAAAGTAACCTGCTTTGAAGCACAAATTGCAAACAGCAAATGAGTCATCAAGAAACAATCTAAGGGAGAAGACCCAGTAGTTGTGCACCCTAACTTCACACTTCTAATTATCCTATGTGAAAATTTCAAATCACTCCACATCTATGTACACACAGAATCTGACATACAGCAGTTTAAATTTACACTTAATAACCTCAACAAAAGCCACTAGCAAACCAAATAAATTAACAAAACAATCGAAGACTTCAACCTCCAAGTAAACTTAGGAGCCTGACCCAAACGAGAACCCAAGATATGAGATCCACCTCCGGATCAAACCCTGGCTCCCATTTACTACAGAACAGTGCCAATCTGCCCAAGAACCAAGGTGCCCTATAAAGAATCCGAATGCAATTCTCTTAAAGCCGGAAGGAAACCAAGAAAAAGAAAAGTAAAAAGCTTCCTATAGTTTGCTTTTTTCAGAGAAAGTAGGGTCATCGTCCATGGAGTCTAAGGATGTATTTCTCTCTGATTGGCACAGGTAATCTGTGTCTTGATCAACTTTTCGCCAGTAGAAGACATTAAAATTTATCATCAGTACAAAGCTCCCTGTACATTTTCTTTAAAAAAATCACATTTACCCCCCAACGTTTGAAGAGTTATTAGTTCCTGCCATAAGGCTCGTAAGTTTTGCAATGTTTCGGGTTAACAGTTATAAAGTTCTGTGTTCTACATCGAATGAAGTCATATTGTTTTCTTACATGAACTTTTTGTTTCGACACAAAGATTGCATATTGTTTAAAACGGAAAAAACACCGGCCCAAAGTTTTGGCACTCAGAAATCATCGAATACCTCAGCAGATTGAAACCATCGGATATACAAAAAGTAGTGATAGATGGCCCATCGGAAATAAAAACCTTTTGTGACTTGCTAGGCAAGGGGTTGTCATTGTCAACTAAACAACTACTTGATTTCAAAAGTCTCGAGAGTAGTTTTATTTATTGAATGCGTATTTGGTGGTCACTCCAAGTATTTCCAATAGCTTGGTATAATTCAAAGAGGTTGCCTCCACTTGGAGTAAAAACAGGTTTGTTTATATTTTAATATGTTTTGTATCATATATATAATAGGGGAGAGGGGCCTATAGTGGAGCACTCTAACTTCATGTTTCTCAAAATTTTATGTGGAAATTTCAAATCACTTCCAATTTTGTACAACAGTTTATTTGGCAACTCATGTGCTTCTATATTTCGTTTGAGGCCCACATCATCAAATGTGATGCCACATCAACATGCTTTTTTATGAGGTATCCAAAAAGGCCCCCAAAAAAAGGTGAGACCTATAGTGGTGCACTAAGTCATGTTTTATTGGTGCGCTAATGTGGCATCACATGATTTGTCACTTTGCGTACTTTATGGATAAATAGTGTTTTGCAATTGGATATTAAAATGCTCCACTATGGAGCCCACTGAGGACTACTTCTATCCCCACTATTGGACCCTGCTCCATTATGGGCCCCTCGCCCCTATATATGGACAAGTTATTAGGTGAAAGTTTGGAGTTGTGTCAAATTTTTAATGAATGTTTTTTAATTTTATTGATAGAAGTATGGTATAATATTCAAAAGAAAAGGGAGGATGGTAGAGAGGTGCATTTGCAAAGTCTAATTATACAATGTTTAAAATAAAGACTAAAGAAAATTAAAAGAGCCAAGTCCAACATAGTCTAACTAGCTAAAAAAAAGTCAAATGTAGAAGGATTTTTATTTCAATATGTTTTGTATCATACATAATATATTGGACAAGTTATTAGGTGAAAGTTTGAAGTTGTGTCAAAATTTTAATGAATATTTTTTAATTTTATTGATAAAAGTATAGTACAGTATTCATAAGAAAAGGGAGAATGGTAGAGAGGTGCATTTGCAAAGTCTAATTATACAATCTTCAAAATAAAGACAAAAGAAAATTGAAAGAGCCAAGTCCAACATAGTTTAACTAGCTAAAGAAAAGTCAAATGTAGGAGGATTTTTATCATCTAGATTGCCCCAAACATTTTCAAGGGTAGAATCACGAATTAGCTCTTAGCCACTAAAAGTGCCTTCTTTTTCTCCTTCTTCAAGAAGGTTGTTCAGAGATTGATGTGGATGGATCGAAGAGATAGCCAACTCTAGGTGAAGAAATTAATTTAAGTCAAGTCCACTAGGAGCACGTCGTTTCCCATGAGAAGAGGTAAAAGGCACCTTGGAGGGTTGATACCACTGTTAACAAGTAGTAGTATTTTCTAGAAGTCAGAGGCTAAGAGCCATGGTGAACATGAGAATGAGATCCACTATCATGTCTCATAATCTTGTTATACCCACCTCAACATCCTCATTGAGGAAAGGAGGAATCAAGTAGAAATCTAACAATGGTCTAGGGAGCATTCCACTATTGATCTAGTAGCTCTTGAAGACGAGAAACTTCAAGTGCAACTTTATGAGTTTGCATCTAAAGCTACATAAGCACATTAACACAAAATCATTGCTTTAGTATATAGAAAATTTAATGAACATCAATAGAACAACTAGAAAAAGGAACACTATTTCTATCTTTCCAAATGGTGAAAATAATTTTCACATTGAAAGTACGCCAAATCTAGGTATGTTTGTGTGAGAGATAAGGCCAATTTACATGTAAACCATTTGCTAAGAAAAAGGGGCAGGCCAAGATAGTTTGGAAAATTTGTGAATCTAATTCCATGTTTGTCGAGCTTTGGAATAAAACCAAAAGAGATGCTTGAAGAACTCCATATGACCACAAAATGGACAATGGGGATTAGCAATACTCATATGAGTTAAATGGCCCCCTAATGGGAGGATTTTCTACAAAATACACCAACAAAAGCATGCAAATATGGGTTCCAAAACTGCTAACCAAATACATACTAGAGTTTATGGTGCCAAGTATTAATAGAGAACTAGAGTTGTCATCAAAGATTTAGTTGATCCATTATAGGAAGATGGAGGTATAGCCACAAATAGTCTCTATACAACTTGTAGTTGGAAAAGGGCATATCTAGGTACCATTTCCGATCTTTTCACCAATGCTTGGGAGACCTAACCTTAATTTTATGAAAATTCTATAGAAGTATAGAATCAATAACAAATTGAAAGGTTTCTTAGTCTTAGGCAACCTATCTAAACTTTAATTTGATTTGAAGCTAAGATTTAGGAAGTTCTTCGTGGCTCTAAGGATAAAATTATGTAGCACACAAATGCCTTGCTAAAGAGTTTCAAGACATTTATCCAAGGCAATTTGGCCAATGGTTGGTCTTAAGAAGAGAGGACTAGAGACCATTAGATATATTGGTTGTTGACAGCTAAAGACTAGTGCAAAGTCATTACCCAACCAACAAAGTCATGGTTTGATAGGTTCCCATGCTCTCCAAATACTCTTGATAACAAAATTTCCCTAAATCTTCATAATATCTCACATGGTGAGAAGAGAACCAAATCTAAGGCCCTTTCAAGCCATAGCATGGAGGGTGAGACCTAAAAAGTGAAAGGTATACTAAAAAATGAATAGTTCCCTGCGATTAGTCCACCTTTAGTCAAATTGATCGAGCCACTAAGGTTGAGGAAAAAAGAATTGTCAATAGTATTGAGTCTTTTTTCATTGAATGCTTGAACCAAAAGCCCAAAAAAAGATGTTCAAGCATTAGAGAGATTGAGTGAAATTATTCTCTTCCTCAATAATAGCGAGGAAAGAATCATTGAAAAAATGACCATTAATTAATTATTATGATGAATTAGAAATAGATATTTGAGAGAAATTATTGGCCAAGAGATATCCAAAGAGTTGACCCATATGATAATTTCAATGGATGGAATTGTGAAGCCCAATAGGAATAGATTGATGGCCATCGATCATGATACAATTAGAGGCATCTAAAGTAATCTCCATATACAAAATGAAATGGCACCTATATCCAAGTGCTTGAAGCATAAAAAAGATGAATACCCACTCAATAGGATTATAGGCCTTGAAAGTCAAGCTTGAGGAAGACAAAAAGCTAATGGGAGCAACATTCCCATTCCATGCCTTCACAAACAATAATATTATTATTATTTAAGATAAATTTTAGCTTAATGAATTATGTCTATTTAGAATGAACAAGCTAGGAGAGTATGGGGTGGAGCTTGAGAGCCAGAGATTTGACAAGGTATGTATTGAAAAGAATGGATGGGAGCATTGTGCTTAGTTATTCATTTAGAAATCCGAACCAAATACAAAGGCAGTGGTGTGAGGGGAAAAAAAGTTAATTGTAAAATTTTCTAAACTAATAATTACTTGACTTTCCCTCCATTATCAAGAAATCCAAGTTTAACATTAATGTTACTTTTTTTTGTATTACAAGATTAAATCACTTGAGTTCATTTTCTTTCTAAAAATCATATTGACTTACTGTTTGGGTGAATGAAATTGGAAGACTACACTAGCATACATATATTAAATATTAATATATAAAATATGTCGAGCATCTATTTTCATCATTTTTTCTTTAATCAAAACTCTAATCCTAACCCTAATTTAATGCTATTTTAAATTGTAACCATTTTTTTTGCTTTCACATTACCACTTCATACTTATCTTCCCAAAAATAATATTAAAATATATTTAAAATAATATTTAAGTTTTATTGAAAATATTTAAAAAATGTAAAAAGCAAAATCTTAAATTCATTTTAGGAAGTTAACAATAATGATTGCGCTTTTTTTTTTTAAAAGATAAGAAGATAAGATTTAAGAGTGGATATGGATTTGCATGTCATGTGAATGTCAATTTCTAGTTGAAGAGTTTTTCCTTACACATTGCTTTTGGTGGATGCCATTGTAATATGCCTTTGACATAATAATTTATTACAAATGAAAAAGAAATAACTGATTGTAACTACACTCCAAGAAAGCAACAACGTTACAAAACACAGATGTACGAGTAGCTCACACTCTGAGAATTCAATTGATGAGCAAGGGGCACTCACAAAGGCTAAGTATGTGAACCCTCATAAATTGCTGAAATTAAACAATCCATTCAGTCCAATAATATTTATTTTTAATTTTATTTAATTACCATTTTAACATAATTATCACTATTTCATACAGTGGAAGTTGGGTAGCCATCCCTAGAGTGTAGTGGTGTTTTTCTCTTTGATTGGCACAGGTAATCTTTTGTTTTTATCAACTTTTAGTTGGTGGGAGATTTAAAATTATTTTCTTGATAAAGAGAGTAAAGGAGGGTTTTTGAGAGATACAGATGTAACAATACAATCTAGTAAAAAATCAGGAAACAAATGCAAGTCTTTACAGCATACCAGTAAAAAATTATCAGCTACAAACCTTAATAAACGGTTCTAATTAAGTAGCTGAGACATGCCATACATGCAACTCTTAACAACACACCAACAAAAAAGCTATCAGCTGCAAACCTTAATAAACAAGTTCTCATTAACTAGCTGAGACATGACATACATAAAACAGAGCCATTCAAGACAACTCGAATTCAAAAAATTCTAATAAACTCTGAAAGCCAGCCATAGATCTTCCTTTAAGAATATTGTTGCTAGATCCAATAATATTACCATTTTTCCTTTTACAAAGAGGAGAGGGCAGCCAGCTATTGTCCACATGGAATACAGAGTTGGGAGGAGAATCGCTCGACATACCAGTTCTAAGAGATAAATCTCCAAATTTCTATTCTTATTGATTGGTGAAAAGAAGACAACTCTACCATGGGCACTAGAGCCATTTCTGGGCAATCCACCACATTTTCCTTCTCAATTGGTTGGGAAACCTTCTTTTACGCTATCTGATCCTAAACTGAATCATAGAGGAATCCTTCTATCTCTACATCATTTGTTTTCCTTTTTGCACTTGCAGACAGTGACCCGCTTTGTGGCACAAATGGCAAACAGCAAATGAGTCATCACGAAATTCAGTCCAAACCCCAAATCTAGAAGACAAAACAACCGAAGTCTGAAAAAATTTATCCACATCTGCGTACACACAAAATCTGACATACGGCAGTTTAAATCTACACTAATAATCTCAATTTACAACCACTTGCTAAACAATACCATCCAAGGCTTCAACCTCCATGTAAACTTAGGAATCTGACCCAAACGAAAACTCAAGAAATCAGATCCACCTCCTGGTCAAACCCTGGTTTCCATTTAGGAAAAGACAGTGACAATCTGCCCAAGAACCAAGGTGCTCAATGAAGAATCCGAATGCAATCCTCTTATAGGAAAATGAAAAAAAGACATCAAAACTATTGTCAGTACAAAGCTTATGTAATTTTTTTTTTTCTTCCGCAAAAGTGGGGTCACCATTCATATAGTGCTGATTGGCACTGGCAATCTTTGTTTTGATTTTTTTGTGAATGGAAATAGCAGGATTACATAGATATAGGCATCTCTGTCTTTATATAAAAAAGATTATAATAATTTGAGTAAGTATAGCTAAATAGCTAAGACAAAGGGGTCTCATCTGTTAAAGCCATCAAAATGTTCAACCTTACTCAAACCCACTTTTTAAGATTTGAAATTTGATACATACTCTCATTGTTATTAATTGTACTCAACCATTTGATCTACAACCTTTTGTCATTTTAATTAATTCTAGTTAATAGAAAACATCATTACAAAACTACCTATAATTTTTATTTTATTTTTAAAGTACAAGACTCTCACTCTTTTTGTGTCAGTGACATAATTAAAGAATAGCCGAGCACTTCAATGCTGAAGAGAGCATTATATCTTTGTTTTCCCACCTAATTTCGAGTTCAATCATCTGCATGATATAATCTCTCAGTGAACGTTTACCTAAAAAAGTTACATTTACCTGACAACATTTGAAGAATTATTAGTTTCTGCAGGCTGGCTAGTTTTTGAATGGTTCACGTCAACCACTTATTAAAGTTCTCTATTCTACAGCGAATGACGTCATATTATTTTATTTTTACTTCTATAAATGTTTTGTTTTTTGTTTTATTATGAAGATGCATATTGTTTAACGAAAAAATATGTGCTTTATTTTTTATAATCGGCCGAGGGTTTTGGCACTCAGAAATCATCGAAAACCTCGGCAGATTGAAAACGTCGGTTCTCCAAAAGTGGTGATTTAAAAAAATCTGCAGCAGTTTGACGACAGCGAAGAGGGAGTAGGGTTTATTATAATTTTAAATTATAGAGTCTAAACTATATGAAAGGGTACTTACCTATTTCTATGGGTGAAAATACACTTGGTTGGAAATATTTAGAGTAGAAGTTAAAATTTGTTAAATTTGGTTTTCAAATAGAGCTTAGGTTGTCATATAGATAATTTTAAGCAAAGAAGTTTCAATCTTTTAATAAAAAATGTTACTTAATTTTTTTATTTAAATTGAATCTAGTTTAAATTTTAATATTAAATTATATAAATATAATAATTTCAATCAAATAATTTTAACTAAAGTACTTTATGTTATATAGATGTCAAATAGTTTTAGATGAAATTAGTTGATTCAAAAATAATTTATTGGTTCAATGTGTGACATAACTATAAACTTTCATCTAAATACAGTTATCAAGTGTGAAGCCAAATTTCATAACTTTTGCCAACATCCTCCCTATCTACATGTCAAAATAAGAACTTTGGAATAAAATAATTTTATACAGATAAATTAAAAAATTGTTATAGTAAAATAACTTTCCTATAATCAATTTTTATTTTAAATAAAAATATTTATTAAAACTCTTATTTTCATGATAAAAGTAATAGATGAGAAAACACTTTCTTGCCAAAATCTAATCCAACATTGGTGCATCTTTTAAGGTTAAAGCATTTGACTAATATCACAAATAATAATTTATTGTGCAAACATAGTTGGGAAGGGATCCTTCCACGTACACCAATCCACCCTTAATTTTGTAGGAGGATGAGATGAATGAAGACCTTATGCTAGTATTCATGTACAATTTCCATGGAACTAAATTTATAGAAATTTTATACAAAAGTGAAATAATATATAGTTAAAATTTTAGTGGTTAGTAGTAGGGAATGGATTACTTGTGTAAGATTTTCAACTTTGGTCAAAATTCTTTCTTAAAATAGCCGTTAATGACATGTTTTAGATATTTTTTATTTTTACATGTAACATTTAAATTTTTATTATTTTATTTATCTTAAAATGATATACAATTATTTATAGATTTTTATGATAAATTTTATAATTGAATTAGCTTTATGGAATTGTAAGATAAATATTAAGAATTTCATAAAAAAACATAATATTTTCAAATTTTGATGAGTTTATAAAAATAACACCAAAAAAGATTTGTATATTTTTTTGGCAAAAAATAAAGACATTAGAAAATGTAGTTGAAGACATAAATTGTTGATATGTTTGAATTGTAAGATAATGTTGATTTTTTTTTAATTGTAAGACAAATATATGGTTAGAAAGATAAGAGAGTTTGACATCCCCATTTTTTTTTATAAATAATATCTTAAAATATACAAGTTACTTGATGGAGAGCACACTCAACATTTGTTTGTTATTCTATATTTATAAAATATATATCTTGGGGGGAATTTACATATAGGCTCAAGCCTTTGGCTTAGGTTTCTAAGGTAAATCTAAGTCTAAGGGTGGAATTCCAAAGTAATTTCAAATGAAACACATGTACACAACAACGTTCACACATTATAAATTTAAAAAATTAGATTTCACATTTAGCATTTTCCTTCTTTTCAAGGAATTTATAATACACTTGCATCATGTATTAATATTTCTAAGCTATTCCCAAGCCATAATGTGAGCAAACATGATCTAGTTTCAAGTCATATTTTATTTTAGAACTAATTGACCAATCATTAACCCCCAAAATTTATGCGCTTACCTTGAGATAAGTTACCTATTTCATCCTAAATGAAGTTTTTACCAAATAAATCTTATCTTAGCACATCTTTGTTGAGTCATAATTCAACTCTAGCCCATATTCACCACATAGGGGATCTTGATCCATGTCCTCATCATGGTATTTTTTGGATCTAATAGTGGAATGAACCATCAAACGGGCTAACATTGTTTCACCAAAATTACTACAAGACTACCAACTTGGAGCTTTATCATGCCTAGATTGATATAGAAACACTTTTATTTTCTCCTACTCTTAATTGTGTGTTGTCTAACTCTACTAACAAAGTAAATCACAAATAATCATACAAATCAAATAGCCCAAATTAAGGCTCACTAACGTTCACTCAAAATTAGTGGTAAATTATTTGAGGATTTTTAAGTCACTTCAATCTTACTAAGTCATTTAGAAAAGATAATAGATCAAAGAAGACCGACAAGTCTTCCTTGAGCTTCTTGATATTTTCCAAGATTTTATTCACAATTAATAGCAAGTTTTAGGATCAAGAGCCTTCTTTGAAGTTGATCAAACCCTTTACTAGTGTATAGTTATGGTAAAACCTAAGCTCTCCACTATATAGTGGCCCTCTATAACCAAATCAACTTGGAGGATCTTAGATAAGTGGATTTTTTTATGGCCAATGAAAATAGCCTAACTATGATGGGTTTCCTTGTGAATTTTATGAATCCTTATGGGGAATTATTGGACCCCTTTTACAAGTACATTTGAAAGATTTCAGCATAAGATCCTTAGATGCTATTATAATAAACAAAATATTAAATTCAAATCTAAAGAAAATAATTAAAAAAAACCATAAATCACTTTGTTGAATACCTCCCACAAGATCACAAGCAAAACTCTTACTCCTCAAATTCACCCATTGCTTCCACTTATTTTTTAGTATAAATAGATCAACTTCATCAATAATAGATATATTAAAATAATACTATTATTACGTGGGAAGTTATGGAATGGGTTTGCCATGTTGAAAAACATGATGTTTGAACATCAAGATTGATTGTGCTAAGGATTATGACCATATTAAACGGTCAACCATTTTATCGATGATTCAAGCTCTTGTATTTGACCTTAAAGTTCTTAGTACGTCTCAAGAAAAAGTAAAAAACTGTCATAGTTTTATAAAGAAAAATGACTAAAACTAATCAAATTTTTTAATTTGAATCATTACAAAGTGACATATATATTTTGAGTTTTGAAATGATGTAAATAATGAAATGTAGATTTTTTAGTGTATTTTATTTTTGTGATTTTTTAGAAAAATTAAAAAAAATTGTTTGAATATAATTTTTAATAAAATAAATAGTATAATTTAGTTGCTAATAAAATGAAAAAAAGAAGAAGTTAAATGGGACCTCATTCTCTCTATAGTAATGTTTTTCTTGTGTATTTATAACTTAAAACTTTAGTACATGTATTTTATTGCCTATTATGATAAAATATATATTTTAAATAAATCTTAATATTTGTGTGCACTAAAAACATAACTCTTTTCATGTGATGGAACCGTTTTTGTCTTCACTATTTATCCAAATTATAAAAATAAACTATATCATCTTAACATTGAATTTTTTCTCTAGTGCATCACATTTAAAAAATATTTAAATAAATTCTAGCATTTTTTCTCCGCAAGATAATCAACCTTATACTTTTGTAAGTTAATGACCTACTTTTAATAAATATAAAATAAAAAAGTTAAACTAATTAAAAAGTTTTTTTATTATAGTTTTGAAAGTACACTATGAAAGAGTATTTAAAAAAAAATATTTTTAGAATAATATTATTTATTAGAGGAGTTGTTGAAATATCAATTTTTTAAATAATATTTTTTGGTAAATTGGCATGAAGTGGTGCATACTATGGATATATTGGACACTTGTTGGAAAATGTGTAACCCATATCTAACTTAGTGAAAATGAATCTAGCTAAACCATATGTTTGACTAAAATAGATTTTTAGTTAGAAATGTTTAAATTCACTTATTCTATAAATTGGCTAAAAGTGTAGCATAGTTTTATACTTTTACCCCTCACCATCAATGGTCAATAATCCTTTTGTTTTGGGATTGTTAGATACATTTTGTTAAGATTCCCACTTGCTCTCTATGTTTTAGTCGCTGATTTTTTTTTCTATTTTCTTGCTAATGTGGTTTTCTAACAAAAGGTTAATAGTATTTCTCTTATCAATAGTCTCTTTAATAATGATTTATTTCTCACTACTAGAAGAGAAAAAAATGTTAACCAAGATTTGCACCATTTTAATACATTTTTCCTTGCTTTTGGAGGAATTAATATTATCATCAACACTTCTTGTTGAAGCTTATCTAACTTGATTCTTCTGGCTAGAAATGGATTGGCCATGGGAAATATTGAGAATTCACCTTTAATGAATTTTAAGACTTTTGCAAAAATAATGGAATTCAAAAGCAATTGATTTCTTAGAAAAATGGAGTTGTTGAAACAAAAATTATACCATTTTGGAAATGGATAGAAGCATGTCTAAAGCCAAAGGTCTACTAAATAAATTTTAGGCTAATTTTTTTGCTACATCTATCTATTTTTGAAAAGTTTCCCAACCAAAAGTGTGAAAAATATGACACCTTATGAGGCATGGTGTGGTAGAAAACTTGGTGTAGCACATGTTTTTGGATGCATTTTTATGTTCACATAATTGGACATAAAAGACAAAAAAGAATGATTATAAGAGAGTTCATTTTTTGTTGGCTGCAATGAGAAATTAAAGGGTTATTAGTTGTGTAATCTAGTTAGTGAGGTTAATTTTTAGTACATATGTTATCTTTGCAAAAAAAATAGCTTGGCAATAAAATGGACATTTGAATCAAGAAATAAATAATTATTGGTTTGAACTAAATTGTTATAATATCCATTTCTTTTGGCCTAAGCAATAGCTCAAATCATATTGCATCACCTTCACCGAGCTGACCATCTTCACCCTCTAGTCCTCCTTTGAGCTAAGTCCTCTAGGTAAAAATGTCTTGAGAAAATTTATAAGGTGCTACTAGTCTTGATTTAGTTATTAATTTCACTTTGCTATAAAGATAAAATTATTAAGTTATATAAAATTTAATGAAGGTGCTAATAGTTGTAAGACAATTTTTTTTATTTATTTATAAATTTATGATTTAAAGAATGTGCTAACAAACTTTCATTGCAATTTTTTGTTATTTATATAAAATCCCTTTCTCACATACAACCTCTACATATTTCATTTATCATCATGTTGTCATTGTGGTTTCTATTTCTCATTTGGAAACATATCTAGAACCTCCAACTAAAAAGACCATTGCAACAAGTACATCAAATTGGTCATGAGTTTCCATTCCTAGATAATACCTTGTAACTCCTTAAACTTTTATTTCTACAGATTTAATGCATGCTCAACATCCATACTTGTTCAACCTTCTACTTGAGTGATGTTGGAGGAAAATAGTCATTATTACCACTATCTATCAAGAGAAGAGTGATGTTGGAGGAAAATAGTCATTATTACCACTATCTATATAGAGAAGCACTCATTCATGCATTTTTGTCTTTAATGATGTATCAACATCCATACCTATCAAAAAATTTGCTTGAGTAGATGCTAGAGGTAGTTTGAATCAACTAGTCTATCTTAACCCTATACATTCTTTTGATTCAAGCACCATTGGTGACAGTGGAAGAAAAGCTATCGCTCATACAAAAGTAGGGAGGATGTTGGCAAAGGTTGTGGATTCTAACTTTACACTTCCCCATTGCATTGGGGAATTTTCTAAAGGTTCGTTGATATTTCAATTGAATTAAATCTTGATAGTAATTAAGGACTTAGAACAAGTCAATTTGTGCAAATGCCACAATCATGGTCCTCCATGAGAACAAAATTTTATGAATATAAGGAGAGGTGTCCATGATTTTATGAATACAAGGAGAGGTTTCCATATCGTCATGTGGTACCCATGCTTCATTAATGGGACAACATCGCTCACCTCTATTCACAGTTACTTTGCTTTAAATGTATGATGGTCTCCTCTTTATTAGGGGACTTTTCTTTATGTATTTATTTTAAATGTTGTTTCTAGATTCCTCCATGAATCTAACATCTATCAACTAACTCCAACAAATACTTTTTCAAAAAAAAAGTTTATTTTATTTTCATCTTTTAGAGATTAAACCCTTCACGATCAACCCATAATACTTTGTTGATTGGACCTTATAAATTGTCTTTTACCTCCAAAATCTTAATGGGACCTATAGCTCCAAGACCATGCAAGAATAAAGAGTAGCATTGATGTTTACACTTTAAAATTTTAAAAAACAAAAGAGCTCTCCTAAAATACTTAAGATGAATTCAAACTTACATTTTATCAATTGTATGCCTTTTCATATATCATGTTTTATTCATCTAAATGCATCTCTTTTATGAACATATTTTATTCATTCTAAGTGCACGTACTTTCTAAAACTGATTGCATTTTCTTTCTTGGCATCTACTTTATAAATAAATTATAAGTATTAAGATTCTGCTTTGCAAATAAACTAAAAGCATTATAATTCACTGAATATTTTAGTTTTTAGACTATAAATATATAGATTAAAGTACTAAAATACAGTTAAAAAGGATTTCTTTTAGAGTGAGTTTTATTGTACGATCTTTTTCTTGAAACAGTTTCCTAAGCTGCCAGATTCCCAATACCAGCCACACTTTAAAAACTAATTTAGACTCCCATACACACCCTGCTGTGATTTCAACTTTTTAATCTTTGATATTTGGGAACATCGAAATCTGTAGCAGTAATTATTGGAAGGAGGATTTGTTTACTAACGACATTAAGATGGCAGCTAAACTTCCAAAAAAGTGCATCTTCCAAAGCTCAACAGTAATACAAACCACATACCGAGAAAACAAATAAGGATGTCCATTGCGTCGAAGTATAGAATTCAAAACAGTAATATACACCATTATAGCATATGTATGGGAGAGTTTAAAATAGTTAAACTTGGCACGTTTACTATATAAATTAAAACCATTTTCCCAGATAATTCGAAATCATATTCTCCAAAGTCCCCGATGACCCACTTATATCACTATCTGGCATTTGAGCGAAGCTTCAGGCAACTAGGGAAAGGACCGCACCCTAACTTCGTGTCTCTCAAAATCTAACTTCCCGATGTCGGATGACTCTTAAAATTTAATACAATCTTTTTCGACTAGTCGACTACTTATAACTAAGGTTTCAAGTAGTTGTGAGCATTTTTGATATCTTTACTATGTGTAACCGTAAAAAGTATCCAAAACACCATTTTTCTAACCCCTTACCCATCGTAGTGAATTACCACCCCCGATCTTCGAACACACTTGCACCAATAGTTGAACAATTTCTCATGGAAATAAATTACCTATACACTCTAATATGAATAAAAAGTAATTATAAAATACACATCCTAGTATTAATAACTAAATACAAATAAACTACTTCTATTTATTAATTACCTTACAACTATAATATATTATATGTTTATTTGTATATTTTGCGTTTAGAAATTAATAGTAAACTGATCAATGAATGAATAAAAGAAACGTAACCCTAACTTTTCTATACCATAACTCACACCCTAATATCCTAAAACACGGGTGTTTCATTGTTGCCACCGCCAGATGCTTCAACCTCCACCAGTCCTCCGTGTTGTCTCCACAGCGCTTCGTGGCACCTTGCAAGATTATAGCTGCAACCATGGAAGGAACGTGTCCAGAAGTAAGGATTGTGTGGTTTTTAATCGCATTATTTAGCTTTTTTTTGTTCTGTTCTCTCACTATATTTTGGGTTGTGCAGGGCACGATTCATCTTCTGGATGGGTCTTTGATTGACGACATCCAACAATTCATTTGTGCTTACCTGTTGGAGTTTGGATCTATGGAGTTGGTAAGGTCTTCTATGACCTTACTGAGGCTATGAACCGTTGTTTTTTGTTGCTCAAATTTCTGTTTGATCTTTCTGTGTATCGGCTTCAATTTTTAGCTCATGGAAATTTGTTATTTTTTGTGTACTCTGCAATTTTTTTGGCTTGCATCTGTAGAAATTTCAACTATCCATCTGAATAATATAGTTCTAGAGAGGCATTTTACCTTTTTTTTGTTATTTTCATTTAGGGTTTTTCTTGAATTTATCGTCCTCCTGTGATATTGTGTTATGCTGAAAAAAAAAAAAAAACTGGGTAGAAAATCTTTGCACAGAAACAAGCTGCCCATATTTAATTTAGATGTTTAATACTGGGTAGAAAATATTTACACAGAAACAGGCTGCCCATAATTAATTTAGATGTTTTATAAAAATCTGGTGTACAAGAGAGAATCGGTATGACTAATTTCTAGGGTAATTCTCAAAACTTCAAGAAAGTTCTCTATCTTATAAATAAGGATGAAGGTAAACCCTATTCTGAAAAGTGCTAACAAGACGGACGGTATATTTTCAATATGGGAAATGAACAAATGGAAAGTCAACAAATCTTAGTGCCAAATGTAAAACTAGATGCACTTTTCTGCTCACAAATCTTAGTGCTTACAAATCAATATGGGAAGTACAAGATCATTACTTCTTTGCTGCTCGCTTTACCTGGTAATTCACAGTTCCACATAAGTTTTCTGCTCTAAACATCTCATGGTAGGTTTTGAAAAATTTACCAGATTTTGTTTTTGGGATAGACTTAATCAGCTTAAACTGGAAATTTGAACAAAATTGACTCAAATGATAGACATTGCATGGTCTGCAGAAAATGTTACATTGTCTACAAAATTGAAAAAATACAAAATGATGAAACTTGTAGTCATTGCAAAGTAGTTATGGTCTGGAAAAAAGGTTATACAGTATATGGAATTTTAATGCATTACAAAATTACCAGCCTGTACATATTGCAAAGTAGCCTTGGTCTGCAAAAACAGGTTACATCATCTAGAAAATTATGACATTCCAAATTGACCACCCTGTAGATATTGCAAAGTAATAGGCATGGTCTACAAAAAAGGTTACATCATCTACAAAATAACATGCCAAAATGACCAGCCTGTGGATATTGCAAAGCAGGCATGGTTTGCAAAAAAAAGTTACATTGTCTGCAAAATTATAGCTTTTGCAAAATACAAGTTTTGCCAAATCGAACATAAGATATGCAAAATAGGCATTGCAAAATTGACTAGTTCACCATAAAGCCATTGTAGAATTGACTAGTTCACCATAAAGCCAGGGAATGGTTCCGGCTCCTCCACAGGACTATCTGTTGTAATGTTTTTTGGATTAACTAAGTCAACATGAGGTGTAATAGGAGCAAAATGACCAAACATATGCTCTTCTAAAAGGCCAGAAAATTGAAATTGTTTTACAGGGGAATGAGGGGGGCTATGGCTAGTAGATGTTTGGAAGTTGTTAAGGGCAGCATAGGCAGGGGTCAAAATGTTGTACATATCTCTCAAGGTCTGATGATGTTCAGGTAGGGGGGTTGTTGGAGTACTCTGTTGACCTGCTCTGCTTGCATCTAGTGTTGGATTCTTATCTAAACTAACTTGGAAGTTAGTAAGAGCAGCATATGCAGGGGTTAAAATTTGGTACATATCTCTTAGAGTTTGATGATGCTCAGGGAGGGGGGTTGATGGAGTACTCCTCTCCCCTAAACTGGTTGAAGGATGTGTTGAATTCGTATTCTTACCTAGCTGCCTTTGTTTCCTTTTCAACTCCCTCTCATTTTGCTTCTGTAGCCTTTCTTCCTCTCTCTTCTGTTTCATTAGTTGCCTTTCAATTTTCTTCTCTTCATTCCTTTTTCTTTGTTCAATTTGATTAATTTTCTTTGCCTCCATCTGTTGTTTCTTCCTTGCTTTCTGCTGTTCAAGTTCAGCTTTCCTTGCTTCTTGCTGCTCCTGCAATATTATGTAATCAGTTGCAGTAAGTATTTGAGATTGCCTGCCCAATCTGAGTGTATTATCATTAGAAGCAGTGGACCTCTTTCTAACCCTTTCAATAGGTAGCTTTAGAAACCTTTTTAAGGAGCCTTGACTACATAGAACCTCTTCATTTGTTGCAAAAGCTTTAGATTTCATTTGTGAACCTTCGTTGTATCCACCTTGATCGTCTTCAACTCCATTAGGTTCCGGATTTGTAGTATCCCACTCTGATGTATCTGCATAATAATGAATCACTTCAGACCTTGGCTGTGGAGGTGGAGAAGGCATGGATAATGAGGTTTCTTCACCTTGGAAATCAATCTGTACTCCTAACTCTTTTGCTCTTTCTTGAACCCAATCTGGTGGGTCAATTTGTGTTGGTAAGCTCATGCCATTATCCAAGTCATTTTCATATTGTGTTTGGCTGACATGAGTTGGTGAAATTATGCCTTCATCTGGGTCTATTGTTGCTGCTGACTGTTCTGTTTCCATTTGTTCCAAGCACTGTTCTACATCAGCCTCTTCATAACCAGCCAATCTTAAAATGCTTGCAATTCCTGCAAGCTCATTATCATCTTCTACAGTGAATGCCTCACTTGGTCTCATATCATTACAGAGTGCATCTCTATTTAGTGGCCAAATTCCAGTTCTTCGAAAACCTGCAATGATGTTATCAGGCACAAGGGCATGTTTGAAAGCTTTACTTGCAAGTTCTGCCAGTTCTGTTCTCCTTATTTCTAAGTGTGGATGTTTTGCCATCCACTTGGACCTCTCAAACTTGAAATATGTCTTGAATGGAGAAAAAACACTTACATCCAAAGGCTGTAATTTATGGCTGGTATGTGCAGGCAGTGTAAGAAGATCAATGCCTAGAGATTTAGCCTCTTGGATTGTAGTTAAAGCAACGTGGCTTCTGTGCCCATCAAAAATAAGGAGATGTCTGTTTGTGGGTGAAGCCCCACCTGGAACTGATCTAGCAAAATGATGCAGCCAATTCAAGAATAACTCTTTGGTCATCCAAGCATGTGGTTGTGCTGCCATGCATGCTCCTGCTTCACAATTAGCAATGTAATTTTTCAGTTGTCTTTTTGCCTTAAAAAGATAGAATCCTGGAATGCTATGACCTGCTGCATTAATACAACATAATATTGTTATCCATTCTCTACTTTTAGATAAAATATGTGGCACACTTCTACTGCCTAACTTTGCAATCACTCGCATCCCACAATTTCTGCCTGCTTGTACGCCTGTTTCATCACAATTCCATATCTTGGTTGGTCCATACTGATTAGCATTATATAACTTGTCTAAGTTATCATAGAAATCTGCCACAATGCTTGGTCGTAACATAACAGCTCTATCCCTATCTAGACCCTCTGCAGTCCTTATGGTCAATCCTGGATGACGTTTGCGGAAACCTACCCACCATGATCTGCCTGGTAAACCATCTTTGAATGGATTTGGCCTTGTTTGACAAATATGAGCCACATGCGATTTCAACTGAATAACTTCCAATCCACGACCAAGCTGAGCCAAGTCTTTGCACCAGTCAACTATTTCCAGCTCTTCTTCCATAGAAAGGATTGTTGGTGGTCCCTTTCTTTTTGTTGTTGTCAATCCTGACAGCCAATATGTTAAACTGCTTGCAGGGATTCCCCATTTTTTTGCTGCTGCTCTTACAGATAAGAAATTTTCCTCAACATCATTGATGGCATGGTCCATATCTTCTTGTGTCCACTTGCCATTATTGCACTTAGTCTTCTGTTTATGATGTTGAGATTTGTCAGCAACATCCATTGTTTCTGTAACATTGTCAACAACTGGATCACAAGCTATGTTATCTTGAGGTGGTTTGGTTGAAGTGTCGCCATCATCTAAGTCAATCACTTGTAATTTCACTCCCTGTGGTAAATGGGTCCTCGGCCTTCTGACCGTTCTTTTACTTTTTCTCTTCCCTGCTACCATAATGCCTGTAGATATATATAAACCATTAATCCCTCCAAAAAATACTAATAGGGTCTAGATTTTGAGAAAAAAACCATTTAGTAATCAGAATTGAAAGTAAAAAGATTACACTATAGATATATATATAAACATACACACTCACATATATATACTGAATATCTTATGTAGCTCACAGTTACCAAAACACTATGTTGTTTTTGATGAATATCTACACCCAGTTCAAATGATTTAATTATCATAATCTATGAGAAGCATTTTGTTCTCGTTAACACTCTTTAAGCATCTGAAGCTTTGTGGATTTCTATTAAAGCTAATAGGAGCAACTGCGTTGAAAGGAAGCTCCTCTGATCTTCTATTTTTAATAGAATACTACCCATACCAACTACTGTCCCACAAAAGATGTCCCTTTTCAATTCTGCAAAGCTACAATTATCAAGTTCACTGAGAAAATGCCTCATTCTTGCTGAAAAATTCATAATCATCTGCTCAATATTGATCCATGTGCTTGCACAGCAGAATGGAACATGGTACAAATAGAAATATGTAATAATGGAGAGAAGCTCTCACTTCCCTGCCAGGTGCTTGCACAACAGAATGGAACAAATATATTGATGTTGAAAAGATGAACGAATATATTCTAGGCAAAGATCCTTACTATCTATTGGAGATAGTTGCAGCTACTGAAAAGATCCTACCTTTTCATGAAAATATTATAAAAATATTATAATAGCCCCAAAGTTGCAAGGGCCCATCCAGCAAAAAGATACCTCGGCACAAAGAGACTAAACCTTCAAGCATTTGTGGATGAATAGAAACTGTATCTGGCAGGAGGAATTCATAAGATTTGTAGCCCCCTTTTCCTATGGAGTTCAACAGCTTTGAAAAGACTCCAAACGCTCCATGAGACCATTTTGTTCACTGCAACTACAGCCAACCTCTGAAATGTCTCTGAAAAGTATCTATCTGCCTGTACTCTTATTGAAAGCCTTCAACACTTATACAAAAGTATCTTCCTGACTTATCTTTAAAAAAAATAAACCTTAAATCTTTAGGACAAAGTTTGACAGCCATGAGAACTTTTAATTTTGTTTATAGAGTTCAAATCAGGTCTCAATATTAAATGTAAAAAGAATTGAACAAAATATTGTGTATTGTGTTTTTATTTTTTTAATCAGTTATTTGTTTCAGATTCTATATATATCGTTTCTATTGTACAAATTTATCAGATAAAACACCTCATTTCTTATACAATCCAACAACTAAAAATCTAAATAAAAAAGAGCCTATCAGTCAAATCCTGAAACTTCTAATAGATAAAAACCCTCTGAAATATCAATGAAAAGTGTCCAAACCGCCCTCCATAGGACCACTAGCTAGATGGTTTCTTCTTTTCTCAGTGCAGCAGGAAGTAACCTCTGAACTATCTGTAAAGTCTGTAACTGCCTGTTGATAAACTTGAGATGGTCTTTTCACTTGGACAAGATAAAGAAAATGCATTGGGTGAAGCCCCACCTGGAAATGCATTGAGATGTTCCACAGCATAATGGAACATGGTACAAATAGAAATATGTAATAATGCAGAGAAGCTCTCACTTCCCTGCCAGGTGCTTGCACAACAGAATGGAACAAATATATATTACTACAGATATATATAAACATACACATATATATAATATATATAAACATACACACGCAAAGAAATTGTGTAATCTAGATTTAATATTGTCATTGTCTAACCTGAAAAGATTATCTCTTGATGAAATGCATCTTGCCATATTAGAAATCGACAATGACTAAGAAACATGTTTACTTTTAGTTGGTTTATCAGAAAGTCATGAGAACATTTTAACAAACAAAATAAATAATTGAAGGAACGTGTGTGTATGTTTATATATATATATATATTATATATATATATATATAAACACACATATATTTGTATATATATGTGTGTTTATGTATATATATAAACATATTACATATAAGTGTATGTTTATATACACAAATGTATTTTAATATATATAAACCATGTATGAAAAATGTAAATACCATGTAAGAACCTAAATTGCAATGCTTATTCAGTTCTGAAACAACATTTCATGATTATTTACATAAGGAGCTAAATCATAACTTCAAAAAAACAATATATGATCATAGCGTGTAACTATTCAGTTCTTGCAACAGAATGAATGGATTGTAAAATTGTGTTAAAATATATTGAAGGAAAAAGCAATGAAGTATAAAATTGTGTTAAAATACAATGAAGGAAAAAATAAAATACCTTGACAAAAAATAGCAGAAAATTGATAATTCTGCAGAGAAGAAGTAATTGTTGAAAACTGCAAGAATGTCTCGTCTGATATGGTGGACAAGGCTGAACTGTCTGCAGTGAAGTGAAAATGTAAATGGATTTCTTGCATCATATGTTATTCTTATAGTTTTCTTCCCTCCAGATTTGTAAAAATTGTTTGATCCATGGATTTGAAATCCTGTATTTTAATTGGACAAAGAGGTGATGGGGTGGATTGATGGAGGAAATTTTAAATCTTTGCATTTTGATTGCTTGTTTTCATTCGAATGGTGAGCCTCAGAACTGTGTATTTCTTATTTGCAGGTACAAGAAATTGGGCGGTTGAAGTCAGCAAGCTAGGCGGTTGAAGTCAGTAGGCTAGGCGGCTGAAGTCTGCAGGCTAGGAATGGACAACTTAGAATTTACGGGTGGATGGGATGAATGGCAGGGAATACATTATTTTATTGATGCCAAGTTGGGAACCGAAAGTTGAACAATTTAGCTTATTTCTTATACATCAACATGTAATGATTTAACTACAATATATTGTAAAATTATGCATATTGGAATATAATAATTTATATGAGTTCTCTTACATTTTCAGGAGTAATTTGAAGTTGTTTTGGAAATCATTTTATTTGGTTCTATGTTCAATATGTAATTAATGACAATGGTTCTTTATTTGCATATTCCTTAATGTTTAGTTGTTGAAATGTTAATAATTCAATGATATATATAAAGTAGTTTTAAAATGATTAATCATATTTCAGTTATTACCACACAAATGTTTAAAACTTGATATTTTAATGTTCAAGTATTGGTCTATACATGTTTTATTAATGGACAAAAATGTGACAACAACCCTCACAACTATTGGAACATGCTCAGGTACTGGGTCCTTTCCCCTATTCAGGCTTTCAAAATTGAAACTAATTGTACTCAGATGATATCTTCCAATCTGCAAGACAACAAGAAAGGTGTTATCACGCTAAAATTTCATAACACAGTAATTATTTTCACACTTTCCATACACTATTATTCTGATTGGAGAATTTTATAAGAAAATTTCTACTTGAAACAGATCAAATATAGGTTTTATTGGATAGGAGAGGAAGGACAAACCCTACCATACTAGCACTTGCACCGGAGGGGGTGCAAGGGTTACGCCGATAGAAAAATATAGTGAAGTAAGAAGGGGAGTGACGTACCGTTGACCACTTGTATAATATTGTTTGTATATTTGTACAAAGTGGATTTAATACATATTTGGAGATACAGGCAGACACCAGTACCAAAACAAACAACTTTTTTGGAGATATAGGTGGACACTCAGAGAACAAACAATATTTTAATCTCACAACAAAAGATAGACATTACGAAAAGATAATGGGTGTATAACCATCTCTATCACAAAATAAAGTAAACATACAATGTGTTCATTCCATCTAATGTAATGGGTGGATGCATGGATAAATGAATGGATGAATGGATATGTGAGGCATGCAAAGGATGGTAGGGATTACAATTTGGAGTGTGGATGGTAATTTGGAGAATAGTTGATGGCTCAGATAACGGTGGGTATGGTGAATTATAATGACCCATGTCAAGAAATTTACCACAAGAGAGTGTTAAGTGTACATTGAATGTTGACCAAGATCAAGATGATTTGGAATGTGGATGGGGATGGGTGAACATGGATTTGATAGATGGTTCATGGATGATTGAAGTTATGAATAGTTGTAGCATTGATAGCGGTTTTATCATAAGGACTCTACATTCTCCCCATGTTGGTGTTTGCACTAAAAAAGTTCCCTCTAGTTTTTAAGAGTTATCTTTATTCCTTAATTGCTATAAAGCCAAGAAGTTGCCCAAGATTGTTGATATTTGAAGTAGAAGACTCTTGCTCATTGATAATGATGTTTAGAGTAGGAGACTCTTGTTTTTGCAGAACATCTACGTGTACATTTAGGAGTAACCATCTCATGGGTAGATGGAGGAGTAGGTGGTATATGGATATGATCATCATTTGCGCCATCTTGTATGGATTGGAGAATTCTCATTAGATCATGGTAGTATATATTGGAGGTACAAATTCTTGATCTTGATTCTGAGCACGGTGTTATCTTCAGTATGCTTTGGTTCGTGTTCTTGACATGGATCAATTTGAAAGGATGGATTGTTTGAAAAGGGTTTTCCAATGTATTCATTAGGCATGGGAATTGGCTCAATATTTTGTTGATTTTGAAGTGGATTTGGATTAAGTGTTGAGTTGTGGAATCATTCAATATCTACAACCATGAGTTGGTAGGATGTCTATATGTCTTGGAAATGACCATTGCTAGACTTTGGTGAGAGGTGTTTAGGATGTCTATATATTGCGCGAGGCTATTATTTATACATCTTTTTCCAGAATCTGCATTGCTACTTATACTAACTACTGTTGTCTCAAATATTCAGTTTGTTGACCTTGTTCATGTTTGTTTCCACAGTAATCTTCACACTCGATATTTTTGAAGAAGATTAAAATATATTGAGAAAATGGATGGATTCTGAAAGGACATCTAAATAAACATGGAATTTTAGTTACAAATTACACATTATAAATTAAATCAAACAAATTTAAAAATAAACTCTTATGACCTTAATTAATAAAGTCTATATTTGTGTAACACATTCCTGATATGCAAGCTATACTCTACATGGACTCAAAACAAAACTTTAGAAGCCAACAGAGAACAAAACAAATTCTTCAGGACCCAGAAATTGGTAAATAGTACAAAACTTAAAAGGAATTTGGAAACTACACACTCTTAAGCCTACATTTAATGCCAACTTGATTCTGTGATTTATACACTAAAAGTCTCTGAGCTCAATAAAGTCTGATAGATGTCTTATATATATCATGGGACTAGATTAATCTTGCATGATGTAGTTGAAAAAAGGTCATGTTATTAAAAGTAAAAAGACTTTCATTACTTGAGACAATCTAGATCAATGGTGCAACATCACAATGGAAAACACTAAATGTACTTCTCTGCTAAATAACATTACTTGTTTATTAAGCCATGCCACATAAGATATTTAGAAAAGTTGGTGACACAAGCATAATTTTAATATAATTGCACAAACCACAAATATTATGTAGCTTTTGGGACAATTTTTCATAGTAGATATATTACTGGAAAGGTGTGTCTTCTATAAAATGGGTGATATTCTACTGGTGATTACACATCAAAATGCATAAATGGCCCATCACTTGATATGAATGGAGGGCCTTATTATTTAAATAAAACAAATTATTTCATGCAACTGATGTTTTGAGTGAAATATGGATTATGATGTGTTAAAGGATAAACACACACATGTTCTGCCAAGAACAAATTGGTATTTTTCCTCAAAGTCATCATATCTTTAAGTAGAACAAAACGCCAAAAAAGTTTCTATCGTTGATTCTTATTCAATAACCACCTTATGAGTAGAGCAAATACTATTTATAAAAGCAATTATGCTTCCCACTAGATGGTGCCTCGTCTTCTTTCACATTTCATTGTGCTGTTTTTACAACTGATTTAGCAAGACTTGACAGTTTGTATTGGTTACGTGTAAAGTTTCTTTGTGCTATTTTAACAACTTTTCTACTCAGAAGAAGCATTATTAGAGTCTCAATTTGTCTTATGTTGTATGCCATTCTGTATGGTACTATGGAGTAAGCAATGGGAGATTAAGACAATTCAAGGGTGAAAAGTCTATTGGTTTTCTGTGCGTACATAAAGCTTTCCTCGTTTTTGTCACGTTGGTGAACTAATTCATTCTGAATATTCATTTGTTGACACCATATCACAGTTCGAATAATGAGTATAATGATCAACTATTTGAGTTATTTGGTTTTGTTATGTGGAATTGGGAAAAGAATTTTGGTCATATTTAAACTTAAAGCTACTTAATGCAGGTAGAAGCTACCAAATACCTGGGAGGTGAAATCATAAATTTGGTGAGTGTTCATGCAGCATAATTACTAATCTGTTGTTGGCATAGATTCACACATTATATTTTGAATATCTACAATATGGACCATTTTTGCTTAAATTTTTTGCTTTGTTGTCAACATACCTTGTAATCTGTTGTAGGATGCAATTCCAAACCGTACAGAATGTTTTTGTTCACTTGGAAAGAAGTGAACATTATGATACAGGCTGGTTTTGTCACCATCCCCAGCAATATCGAAATGTGTTAAAGGGTGATTTCCTTAAGTTCAAAGTTTTAATAGGGTTAGTACTACAATCTCGTATGATAGTAAGCACAAAGAATTTTTTCAAAAGTCATCCTTGGAAGCTCATTCGGTGCTGCATGTAGGGTAATCAAGAGACTAATTGGGGCTCGCTCAATTTTTGTGAAGTATATATGTGTCATAATTTTGAGGCGTGGGGATGAATTGTTTTGGCTTGCGATCGCTATGGTTGGTCATGGTGGGGAAGGCAAGGCTGTTATTCATACTAGGATAACTTTAATCTCAAAGTGGTTATGCAAGGGTTCTAGATTAATCGTTAAATGATTCTTTAAGAAAAATGTTGTGTTGCTTTAGTGATTACCTGGCCAAATTAGTCTGGGCCAATAATCAAGATAGCCCATGCTGATGCCAACCTATGAATAAAAATTTGGTTGGTTGGTTGGTTGGGCAAATCATTTAAAAATCAACGCAAGTAATCTTTGCAATGGTTACAGGTTTTAATAATGAAGCAACCGATATTTGATGCCAGCGTATGCATAGAAATTTGGTTTTGTTGGGTTAAGCATTTAAAAATCCAACGATTGATGTGGACTAACGACACCTTTTCATCATCTAATGAATGGGAAAGAAGACGAGGCATCTATTGCCATTTAATAAGCTGATTGCTGGCAAGTGATTTTGGATTTCTAATCACCTAGTTTTTCTTAGACTACACGTCAGAGGACTCCCCTGCTTCGCCTTCAAGATGACTTAGACAAAGCAATAATTAACTTAACATTGAAAATACAAAAGAATTTTTCCTTTTATAGAACACCATGTTAATATAATTTAGTAGTGTAAACACCTGTGTCTGTGATGTAAACGTGGGATGCTTTACTGTGCTAATAATGGCAACTTAAAAAGTGTAAAAGTAAAATAAGCATAATGAGATGAGTTGGAAGTTGAAACTAGTTTATCTACAAACACAATGTCAATGCATCCATTACACCATTATTTAAAAAAAAAATCCACTCATAAATACCTGTGTTGGCATTTTTGCAAGTTTTATCCATGAACTGTTTGTACCATTGAAGTTGAGTTCCCAAAGATTGGGGAATCTGATTGAAACTGATATTCATCTGTGTATAAAAGTCATGATCTATGGCAGTTGATCCAGCCACAACAAAGTTAACAGTGCCATGAGCAAATCTCCCTTTTTTTGGCGTATGGTTGAAGAAATGGGAGCCCAAGAGCTTGAGGTGTCAGCCACATAAACACAAAATTTGAGTCAAAACTTAATGCATACAAATCTTAAGTCAAACCAGAGACTTCATCAACTTAACTCCAACAGATAACAAATCAGGATATTTGGTAAAGAACTTGTTCAACATCCTAGTATGAATAGAACATTTAAGACATAAATGCCACTGTGAAGTATAAACTAACATGTATGCAAATGTTCACAGATGTCACTAAGGCATATTTATATGACAAAATGTTGCAAACTTCAATCTTCACACACCCAAAATAGTAAATCACGAGAGGAGTTTGAGTTGCTTGTTTACCTACAAAATCGATGACAAGGCATCCATCTAAGTAATGATTAGTAGGTTCTAATGACTTTGTATCTCCTAAGAAAGATGAAAATTCATGCTATAGTTAGCTCCATTTTCCAATTTGCGCTATGATCCTTATTTTGGAGACTTTTATTGATTAAACTATGAATAATATTCGAGTCACCTAAGAGGAAGAAAATTTGTCATTGACTTTTCAGTTTGATTAATTAGTTTTGCAACTGATTTTATAAGGGTCATAGTATTTATCACATTTGTATACACTTGATTGTCCTTGGTCATGAAAGAAGTACACCGCACCACCTCTACAACAGGATTTGTTGTTCATCACTCAACATGTCATCTATGAAATATTTGTTGATAATTCTTGTAAATAATGGGGACTCAAATCCTACCTAAAATATAATTTTTCCTTGACAAATTGAAGCCATAATTTCCTACAGATGCCATTGTGTTCTCTTCAGATAGATTTGAAGTGTGAAATCTGTGTCTAAGTTCCTATACAAAACAAAGCTTAAAATGTTGGAAATCATGGTGACTAGGACATTTTCACTAAACTACTGCATCTGACAATCAGAAATGACCAAAAATTATCATTTGGAATGACAATTATTTATTTTCAAGAAAAATTCCAAAAAAATACATTATGAAATTAGTTAACTCTTCAAATAAAATGTTAATTAGGAAAAATATCAACCTACTCCCTATTCTTCTCATAGCAGCATGCATGGCACTGGAACTCAAATTGATATTGCAAAGTTTACTCGTAAGAAATAAAGAGAAAATGAAAGGTAAAATATATAATCCATGTTTGACTAGTTGTGGAACTATTGTGAAACCAAAAGCTCGAAATATCCTGCCCACTGCAAAATTCACTCCTTGCTTAATCTTGCTTGCATTTACATTACAGTCTTGACAATCTTCAACTCAGACAATCTTCAACTTTCACCTAAACCGCATAGAAAGTCACAGATGACTCAGAATAAGGTAACCCGAGCAACTAATTTGTAGGCCTGTGGGGTAACGAAAAACCCACGCATGGACACAACAGTGGAGCTTGAGCCAAACCAGGCCATTAATACTTAAAAAGTGGTGAGGACGTGAAACCCCTAGCTGTCAGCTGAAACAAAAGCAAAACACCAACAACACGAGTCATGCTTGCGATCCCCCGACCATGAATGCATGCAGGACATCAGATTGCTATCTGGTGGCTCCCTCGCCGTCCTAGAACGGTCTCAGCATCAGACGCACCTCGGGAATGCGAGCGGCAGTGGTAGCCACTCCAAACTCGTCCATGTTGTGCCCAAATAGGGATTTCATCAGGTACTCCGCATACGAATCTGATGTCCTGCGTGACACCTCCCCCCCAATCCGACTGCCACCCCTGTTGCCAGAACTGAACAGTGCCATGGAGCTGAGCTGAGGTTGAGTTTCGAACGGATTGTAGTGTAACCCAAAATATTCTGGGCTCACACGCAGTGAAAGGGCTCAAGGACAAGATTGTTGAGCTCAAGAAGATTTTTTCAACCTTTTAAAATAAAAATACTGGTTGCTTGGCCATGAGAGATCCAATGACACCAGCTGTTACAAAGGGCACCCCCATTACAAATCAACGCCTATTTTCAAAGAAGAGGTGGGCGAGGATGCCTCAGCCCCAGGAACAAAAGTCACATAGGCCATCATCTGCAACAAAAATGAACTTATCTACATTAATAAATGCAGAGGATGAAATCTGATAGTGTTTCAGATAGCGGTAGGTTTTTTACTAGTGGAGGTTGATATTTTTAGACTTGACGTGATTTCACATCTAGAAGGTACATTCTACATCGCTGTCACTCCTTCGGTATTCTGCATTTACTTCATCCACCAGTAGTGCGCTTCAACTTGGCTCACAATGCGAGCATTAAACTCGTTCTATTGCCATTTATATCGTTGGCAAGTGGATTCCAACATGTGAGATAAACGCCGAAGATTACCGACAATCCTCCAAAATTTGACGGGAAACCATGGTAGTTCAACGGCGTGAGACTTGTTTCAGGCCAAAAGCTCATGCAATATATAGCCTATCGGCTAAAGATATATCAATAGGCTGGGTTGTCTACCTTTTAGCTCTCCTCGTCCCCAGCGTAGGTTTGTGATAAGCAGTGATTTCTTATTTCTTTTAATGTGGCCTTACTCAAACATAGTGGACACTGTAATCAGTTACATAAATGTTAATTTCAGTGAAAAACGAATCTAATCCCATCAACCGAGGCAACTCGCATCACAAGAAAAAAATAATCTGAATTAAATTCAACTTACCCTAGAGGAACCCCGAGCTCCAGTTTTTTTAATCCATTGTGTTATGCATGATCTGCCAAAAAAATGGCCACGGGAAAGGGAACTGGAATTCCATCGTTATGAATATTAGAATTCTTCCTTGAAATTAAATAACATAGAAAGTAGAAAGATTAAAAGACGTCTTCCACATAGAGAAAAAAACGACGGCTCTTATTTGAGACAAGACAGAAATAGAAGTTACTGGTATTTGAGACCCATTTGCATGTTCAACATACCAGACGTTATGCTCTCGAGATTGAGCCCATGGCTCGAAGCAAATTGGGCAATTAACGCAGTTATTGATCTCATAAACCTTAAGAACATATTTCCTCTTTCTAGAAAGCTGTGGAGCCTCTCCTGCAAGCTCTTGTTGCTTGCATGCTTCCTCACATTCCTCTTTGACTGCAGCTAATGTTGTACACCAATCCTGCAGCTTGTTTCTTGTTTGTTCACGATTTCGTTCATTGGATTGTTGATTTTCTTTAGCCTTATGGAGCTCCTCCTCTAGTTTGTTGTTTTTCTCTGTCAATTCCTTACTTTCGGATATAGCTCTAAGTAATTTGGCTTCCATGTCATGAACCTGCTTACAATATTGCTCTTTATCCTTGTGGAGCTCCTCCTCTAGTTTGTTCTTTCTTAAAATCAATTCGTTAATTTCTGATCTAGCTATTTCTAATTCAGTTTCCATGTCAAAGAGCTGTTTAAAATATTGCCCTTTAGTCCTGTGGAATTCTTCCTCTAGTATTTTGTTTCTTTTATCTAATTCCCTATTTACTAATTCAGCTCTGCCCAATTCGGTTTTCATGTCTTGAAACTGCTTACAAGATTGCTCTTTAGCTTTGTGTAGTTCCTCCGTTAGTTTGCTGTTTTTTTCTGTCAATTCCTTATTTCCTGTTTTGGCTCTGACCAAATCAGCTTCCATGTCATGAAACTGCTTACAGTATTCATCACAAGCAGATTTGAGTAGACTTTGAATACGTTCTGTCGGATTTCCATGAGGTGAATTTCTCTTACGAGTGAACGGTATGTCGTTTTCATATTTTTGAGAAATAGGAAATTCCGCAAGAACAAAAGATTCATCCAACGTAGGTTTACTGAGGCCTATACTAAAACCTGAGGATCAATTTAAATCAGAATGGTTAACTTACACTAGACAAAAACCCTTTTTCTGCACTTTCCAATTCTCTGCCCAGATTGACTCTCAAACGTACCTGCAAAATGGTTTAACTCAATACAACGCACCCGGCTATTAGACACTAGACCCAGTTTGATCGTGTCACATGCAAAATATCGGGCTAAATATCATACTGACTCTTGCAGACAAGTGGTAATTTTCTTTTGAACGTGGCAACAAGACAAATATGTCACCTGTTCCCAACATTGATTTCGTTTTCCTAATGTTTATTGCCTATTGCACAGACTTTATAATAAAGTGTTTCACATTTATATTTATATTTTCTTGTTTGACGAGATTTAGAAGAAATCTATCATTCTTTCTGTAATAACCAGGAAACTCCAAATTGGTGAAGTACGCTATATATGCGAGTACTTCTTCTCTCCTCGTCGCTAGAACTCAAACAATGTGTACACTCGGCCGCTGGGTACCACCGGTACAGAGGAACATAGCCATATATATTTTTGTGTTGGAACACATCCTCGCTTCGGTAGAGGGCTATATTTTTCGGCTTACTATAATTTTCCCCCCTTGTAATCCACGTCAAGATAAGAAGATTGACATTAAAATTTTCATTAGAAGGCAAGAGTTGGAAATTGAAGTGAAAATAAATTGTGAATAATGGAAACAAAATAATTTTAGTTTGAATCAAAGATGTTAGTTTATAATTAATTGTGAACATTATAAAACTTGTTTGAGTCACTCCTTTTGGTAGATGATAATTAAATAGGTTACATTTAAATGTAAACTTTCATTTAAGTATCAAAAAGTTAAAATTCATAGTATAGGCAACATAATCCTTATTGTCTATATTATTCAAATAATTAAAATTTTCAGTAAGAAACAAAGTCGTAAAAAGGGTGTTTATGTTTCCTTTTAGAATATATTATGATATGGGTTTTAAGAACAAACCCATGTCATGAAATAAAAAAGATAAAAGGATCTTCGAACATCTACCTATTTTTCAAAGGGCAAGAAGATATTGATTACAAGCATTTATAAGAAATGAAACAGAATCACCTACACGTTTCTATGACAAGCCACACATGTCACCTTGAAAAAGAAAAAAATGGAGATAAGGACAGTGAATGGTGACTCCAAAAGATTATTAATAACATGAGTCTCAATTATTAGAGAGTTATGCATTTTCCTTAAAATAAATGAGATTAACAAAATCCAGGCTATTTTTATTTGTCAAACAATTAGCATCAAAGTTGGAAAGAAGATATGTAGGTCAGTTTATTTCTCGATAGTGATGGTTAAAAAAAGTATTCTTGAACATTTTAGAGAATGGATTTCATTCAAAATGTTTCAAATATTCTAGTTGGTGTCATCAATTTTATTAATCACATTACTAATTAAACAAAATATCTTATCTACATTAAGATTATTAATCTTAAGAGTAATAATCATTTTGATGCTCTAAATAAGGACTTAGATTTCTACCATATTATTGGTTGGATTGCACATATTGATAACATATCCCATGATGAATTTTCCAAGATGATAAATAATAAATCCTCTTTCTCCCAAAATATTGAGGTTAGTATTAGAATCTCTATCAAAGTGGATTTTAAACTATTCCTTTTTTGTACTATCCAGTTTGCAATATTACACTTTCTAGAAGAAATTTAAAAAGAGAATATTTTTTAAAAATATCCCACTTGATTAGAATATTTCTTTCCTTACTAGTGATTTTGGATTATGGAATTGAGACTTTCATTTTAGAAAGATCTTGATAATTCATGTGAAAGTTTTCAAGGAAAAATCCCTTCAAATAGTTGACATCCCTACAAAATTTGTGCTTCGAACTTTCCAAGACTTTGGAAAATCATATTTAGAATCATTTTCCATAGCTTATTAACTTGATCACTCTTATCTTCAAACTAGCTATTGAAGAGAATATGGTTTGAAGCTAGAAAAACCCATAAAATTTTCAATTTGATGAAGCACTAGACCCAAACTTGTCAAGAAAAAGACAATGAAGAAAAATGGTTTAGAGCTTCCTTGATCAATTAGAAGCAACACAACTTGAAGGTCCCAAAAAAAACCATTGTGAAGAAGATGATATCAAGAAAAATAATGTTTTTCATCATTATCCACAAGAAAAAAAAAAAACTCTAGAATAACTATTGAGATTCTAGACTTTATGAAAGGAACAATCAATATCTTTAATTTTCAAAAAATTTGCATATCTAATTTCCTAATCAAAAATTTCCCTAAGGGTCCACCTTTATATTTCAATTTGTCCTCCATAAAATTTCCCAAGAGATAGAAGGAATTCATGAAAATAATTGAGATGTGTAGCCTCTTGTGGGAATCCCGCCACTCTTGGGTCTTTCTAATGTCTATTACTACCCCAAACTTCATCAGTAACAACTTAATAGTTTAAAATTATTTCCTTAGTGTAATGAAAAGAATGGTTCAAAAGAGACAAAATTTAGATGACCAATAAGAGGGTCATCTCTAGACTAGGGGTCATTTTTATAGTTCATGATTCTACCATGAAGTTAAGTAGTTCATTTATAGTTTAGTATTTTTTAGTTTTTTTTAGTTGAAAATTGATAGATTTTAATTTCTTCATTTCTTAAGTCTTTTTTAGGTGTAGTCAATGTAAAAATATATTTTCTTGATTTTTGTAGGTGTTTGCTTCTTAATGTTCCTAAAATAAATTTATCTAAGAAACTACCTCTCTTCCACAATTGTCACCAATCTACTAGAAATGTTAACTAAGTCCATTCCATGTTTAGTGAACTTCAATACACTCCATCTTGATGGTTATTAACTTGTGTAATTTTTAGTTCCATTTCCTTAAACTTTCTACCCATTGATATTATAATGTCATTTTGACTCATTGTAACCAACTTGTGCATTATTAAGCTTCCTAAGGATGAAAGTTGACAACTCTATCACACTTTTAGAAAAAAATTGACTAGCACATATATATTTTTCAACTTGGACCACCTAAAAGTAACATGTATGTTTAAATTTAAAAATAATATAAATCAATGAAACGTATAACTCTTAATGCAATTTACATTTGTAATTTTATTTATATAAAAAAAATGAATATAATTTTTTATAATCTTATGAGAATAACTTTTATTGCTAAATATTATTTTAAAAAATGATGTTGGTGGGATGTCAATAATTTATTTATTATCTTTATTTTTTACCAAATGGATAATTTGAAATCTAGTGAATGTAGAATCATATTTTATTTATGATGAATATTTTTAAAATAATTTGAAAAGTTAAATTGATTTAAAATTTCATAGTTTTGATGAGACACCAACTTTTGTTTGATTTTTAAATTAAAAAAGTTACTCTTTTGGAGAGGATATTATTCTCTTCCATAGTGTGCTATATAATTTTTAAATTTTTAAATATAATTTAAATTTTCTTATTTAAATTTCCAATCACTCTCTGGTTTGATCATAATAACCTACTTGCATTAAATTAAAAAAATTATAATAAATTTAATCAAATAATTAAAAAAAATATTTTGGGATTCTAAAATTTAAGGTCTATGAAAAATAAAAATTAGATTTTTATGAAAATACTCTTTTTTGGAAAAATTTGTAATCAAAGTTATTTTTTGTTGAATTTCAAAAGAGGGGTTAGGCTACCACATGGGCCAATGCATACATAGTTTTGGATGAAAGGTTTAGTCCAAAAATGTTTTGAATCTTTTTTGGTCAAAACCTTTCCATATAAATTGAATGTGGTTCAAATTTTACTATCAAATTACATCAATTTAATAGTTTCAAGTGAAATATGTCAAATTAAATTCTTTGTAGCATTAGGTTCCAAATAATTTTAAATGAAATAATTTTATGTAATTTTATTTTGGCACAATATGTAGCATAACTCTAGAATTCCAATCCTAAAGCAAAACTAGTAATATGAATCAACACAACTAGATATCCTTCTCCTAGAGTTTTACAACTCCTTATAATAGATGGTGGGTGGGTTGAGAAGACTTATAAATAAATTTAGATTATCTAGTTCAATGCTATCAATCATTTTTCTTCTTCTAGAAGTCAAATGATAAAATATTCCCTTTCATTATATAATTCATCACAAGTTGGTCTAGATCACAACTCACATGTTCAAACCCTCTATGCTTGGCACAACTATGTTTGAACATCTAGTGCTATTTATTTTTGTAATTAAATTTCACAAAGAGAGATTTTAGGAATTGTAGACCAAATAGTTTGTTGACTTCATTTCAATCATAGTTTTCATTTTTATCTCTCCAAAAAGGATAAATGATAAAGAAGAATCTATGAAAAAGATAAAGAAGAATATAGGAAAAAGATAAAGAAGAATTTAGGAAAAAGATTGAGAATAAAAATAGTATTTATTGGGATGCAAAATAAAGTACATGTAGGTGTTGAGTAGCACATTTTCATAGTACAAGACAAGAAACTCCATGTTTTACAATATTTACATGATTTTTTTATAGTTAAAGAAGCATAGTTAAATGACAAAGATAATTATTATGATATTTTTCTTTTTATCAATAATTTGTTTTTATTTTCAACCATTTATGATATGATTATATATTGTCTCAAAATAATAAATAAAATATCATAGTTATTATAAAAATTTATTACTTTGAATTCATTCTAAAATATATATCTTTACCACCTATATTTTTGGTTAGGGTGAAATTTATTTATATTTTAATCTTAAAGCATGGTTATTTATTTCTTATTTTACAATTTGATTATATATTACTAATTTTGATATTTGCACTCATATGGACATACACATGGTTTTATAGAGATCAAAATAAAGGATTTTTCACATGTGATAGTTGATGTGATCACATTTTTACATAATTTACAACGAAGTTTGAAATGAAGTGAATATGCCATTTTGCAATGTCAAGGATACATGCAAGTTTCAAGACATATTCAAAGTTAAAAATATAGGTTCTTTTTGGTTATGATGTTTGTACTCATCTTAAATCATTTATCATTTGCACATATCATCTATCCTTACACTTTCATCATTAGGACTTCACATTTCATTAAAAAAATAAGGATTTAAAAATGCCTTAATTTGATTTGAATTCCTATTAAGATATACCTCTAAAAACACCCTTCTAGGTTAAAGATAAGCATAAAGAATAGGATATTTTAATACCCACTCTCATAATTACACTTTAACCTTTCTAAATTTGTAGATTTTTTTATATTTACCTTCATGATGGAAAACCCCTAGTCTTATGGGTGAAGAAGATCTCTAGGATTTTCAACCTATTGTTTTAGGACCTAATATGTCTTATATGAGTTCTAATAAATATAAAATTTAACTATACATTTCTTCAATTCCCTTCACTTCAAGGTGATAGGGAATTCATCCAAATCTCTTCCAAAAACCTTAGTAAAATTTTTCCTTAGCTGGCTTACACAATTATGTGGCTCGTCTCCCATCACTATTGATATAACACATTTAGAAGAAAATGAACAATATAATTAAAAAAAAACCTTCTTCTTGGGAGAAAATGATCTACAAATTAGAGATCCATTGATGAAAGAGATATGGTAATAGTAAATAGTCAATCTGAAAGTAATACAAATTAATTCTATTAGGATAATCTCGTGTTATAAAAGTGTCTCCTTTCTCATGGATTGTAAGGAGCTCATAAATCCATGTACATATTGAAAATGTTAGATGGGAAAATCCTCTAAAAACCTCTATGAAGCTTAACTTTTATGTTTCTTCCAAAGAAAATCAAGGCCCCTTTAGGGTGGGGTTTTTAGTAAGAGAGTCAAAAGGTTCTATGCTTTCTACACCCTTAAGGAAATAACTACTGGGATCCAATAATTTGGATGATGCACATGTTGTAGTCTTGGGATTTCCATTGGAAATAAAGTGCAACATTCAAAATTTCATGATAGAATGAGACTTGATACTTATTGTAAATGTGATGAAAAATTGTAATACAAAAATATAGAAATTAATTAAATAATATTTTGCAAGACAATTGGAATCTCTCCATAATTAGTTTGAACATTATTTTAGAGAATAAAATGTGGTAGGATAAATTATAAAATTTAGTCATATAGATAACAATTAGTAAATTGCATATTTTGTAAATTAATTCAAAAATGTATATATTCTTGATCTCTCCCACTCCTCAAACCCTATATTTGCATTCCATTCATCTTTTCTTTCCACTTCCTACATCTTCTAGTGTTATATTTCTCCCACATGCTTTATTGTGAAGGATTTTTGTGGGTCTAAATGATCAAGGAGAGGGAATTTTTTGTACCAATGAAGAATATTGAAGGAGATTTAAAGGATATTCCCATTTGGACAAATGCAAGAGTTATCTAGGATGGTATTTCTTTCCTAGGTCACATTATATCTAGGAATTATTGGTCCACTCCTCTCTATTTGAATGTGGATCATTCTAATGACATCTTGAGGATCATTTCTCCCCCTCATCACTCATATGTGACATCTTTGAATAAAATTGTTGTACTTGCCTCTTACCCTCCTCAGATAGCTAGCTATTAGCTCTCCCCTATTCTTTAGTTACCCCCATTGCATTTTTGGCTAAAGAGGTATTGAATAATAAATATTTCTTCACTAATAAGGGATTGGTTTATATAAGTAGTTTCCTATATTAATGAGTTGAGTAGATATTTACCCTTCTACTAAGGGGTTTTTCATGGTTAAATTTAAGACTTCAAAGGATAATACTATGTTTTTGGATGATAATTTTGGATGCAAACCCAAATTCTCTTTCACACTATCCTAGTTTATTCCTTTCAAACCCATGATCAAGTATGTTTATATTATGCCAATTTGGTTTAGATTTCTCTATTTACCTTTCCATTTTTTGTATGACTACTTCTGAGGCTATTAGAAATGCACTAGGTCACTTTCTGAAGGTTGAAAGTGCTACTAAAAATTATTCCCATTCCTCCATTACACAAATTATAGTGGAAATAGAATTATCTTATAGGTGGAAGGTCATCCCTAGAGTCAACCTATCAACTGCAAAGGTATCCCCTTCTATTATAAATTTTTGATATTTGGAATTTGTCTTTAAATTATCCCATGCTATTTAGAAGTGAAATTCATAAATTGAGAGCTCTAGTTTTAAGTTGGGGGAATCAAATAGTTTTGGACCTTATTCAATTCCCTAACCCATAAGACAACACTTTTCATGTTTTTTTGGTTCTTATGACTCCCATGACCCTTGTTGAAGTGTCCTACCTAGGTCCTAATCTAGTGGCTCTAACTTATAATACTATTATTAGAGAATTACCCACTACTTTTGAGTGAAACTTTCTAACTATTCTTGTTGTAAGTGTTTTCTTGGAAATATCTCTAGAAAATTATTCTTCTTCCCTTAAATTTCCCCATATTGGGTTACAAGTGAGGATTTTCCTACTCCTTAATTCGAGGACGTAGAGAATTGCATTCCTTGGATTGTTGTCTAATGGTGTAAGAGGGTGTTCCAAATTTTGTATCTTAGTCACATTCTTAGAGAAAGAGTGTATGGTTAGCTAGAGTTGGGTTTGACATTGTTTAGACTATTTCTTTATATGTTGTGTTCTGCTCAATAGATTAGTTGTAGGTATGCCATTTTTATTAATTTTGGGAGTTTATTTTTTCATATTATTCATAATAGAATTCTTTTTTCGTGAACCTTGAATAATTTTATTTTACAAAGGTTTGGGACCTTTGGAAAACCAATTTTACATCTCATAAAAAATTAGGACATTTGTGGACAAATATTTTGGCACCACAAGGCTCTCTAACACTCCTATGGTTTTTCACCTAAAAGGAGAGAGGTATGCCAAAGATTACAATGTCCCCACTCAAGACTAATGAAAATATGGTTGAAATTTATCTAAATGGAGTGTCCTAAATGCATAAAACTGATAAAAGATATTGATTAATAATGCAAAACTAAGGAAATGCAAAATGTTTGAAAACATAATGTTGCATGCAAAAACACCTAGAAAGATGAATACAAATGCAAATAGAATAGAACATGAAATTAAAATAGAAAGAATGCACTTGGAAATGTGTTGTAGACTGAAAATGATTTTGATCCTAAAAAATTGACCTACTGGGACATTTATACCATTCTGGGTGACTTAGTCCTAGATTTGGAAAACTACATCGAAGCCCATTTTAGCCAAATGGGTATCCAGATCTACAAAAATATTTGAAAAACATGTACAGTGGGACTAAGTCACCATTGATGGTGACTTAGCTCTCTTTGGCTTTTTTGAAAGCTTGAAAGTGGAGTCAGAATCTCTTGCTTTGCTCTTTCTGTCCCTCCAGGTGTTTGGTTCTGAAACTTTGATTTTCAGCATTGTAAGTGAATTTTTTGTGGATATTTTGACCTAGCCAATAAGGAGATGTATTTAACAAGTTTTCAACCTATTCTTTAATGATTTCCAAGCCTTCAAGGTACCTAAATCTGCAAACACACAAAGAAAGAAAGATAAATTTTGAATGTTAGGGAATAGGGGTTTGCCTTGGTCAAACCCCTTTTAGGTAATTAAACCAAATGAAGAAATAAGATGAAGCATGAACATGAATGAAGGGATTAGAAACTTTCCATGATGATAAATCTTGAATTTCTATTTATCAATGGATGAAGAATCTACCCTTGAATGTCTAAGAAATGATCTTGGATGCTCTCTAAAATGACCTAACCCTAGCTTGATTGACTTGAATGCATGATGAATGATGAATCAATAATGAATGAGTTATGAATTAGGGATTATAAGCTTGTTTTTATAGGAAATCCACCTAAAATTCCTATTAATTTGATCCCCAAGGTCGACATGAAAGAGAATTAAACTTAAAACCTATTTTTTCCTACTTGAACCTTGAAAATAGCCCAAATGGGACTAAGTCACCAAGTTGGGTGACTTAGTCCCACCTAGATGGGACTAATTTTCTCAGATGGGTGACTTGGTCCCACAAGGCCTCTTTTACCAATTAGATTGTTAGGGAGTGAAGAAATTAATCTCTTATGTTATTGTAGTTAGGTTTTTGATCAAGTTAAGCCTCAGGATGCACACTATGGGGCTATAAGGGCCTATTAATGATGATGCAAAGAGGGAATTAGGCTCGGGGACACAAATTTCAATGTGAAAGTGTGATAAAATACACTGTACATCATTAAAATGAGGTTCACATAGCCTAGGAAGGCACAACATCCAATGTGAATGTGTAAGACACATTACAACACTAGATTAAAATTAGGTTTAATTTACAAGCCTTGTAGATTAATGTGAAAATATAATTAAATACATTTTTATAATATTGAATTAGGGGAAAAATAGGTCCATTAGGCTTAAATGCTTAATAAAAGTCTAGAAAAGTGTGAAAGTCATTTACAACACTTTACAACACCTTTACAAGACATTCATTTTATTCATTTTGCTAGGGCCCAAGATCTAATGTGGATGTCGAACATACCTCACAACACTAGATCAAGGAAAAATTAAGTCCAAAATCACAAGGAGGGCCTAAACAAGAAAAAGTAGAAGGGTTACTTTTTCTGTGTCCACATTTAGCACCCACTTTAGTGAGAGGATGAACCTGCTTCAAACTCACACTAAAGTAGACATTCAAGAGGGGTCAAATCATACCAATGCAGATGGTCTAGGATAACAAAGATGAAGGAAGTGATCCAACCCCCAGGATCCAAGATCCTAAGTCAAACCGACATAAGTGCAAAAGGACATGTACAAGGTGAATGATTTGCTGCAAAACAAGATTCACAATCATGTAATAGAGAGAACTACAAGGAAGAGAAAAGAAAAACTAAAAAGATGGATCAAGCTTCGACCATTTGTCCAACATGATGTGGATTAGATCTAGGCTATTTGTCCAAAAATACATACTCACTTTGAGGCAAGAAAACTCTTGGTTGTCTGTTGGGTGAGAAGTCCTAGAAAGGTGAGAAACATACACTTATTGTTGGTATGCCCTCACACACAAGAAAGTTGCTATGGGAAAGTAATACCTTAGAATGGGCTTTCCACTCAACCATACAAAAGTTATACCTTCTGATAAATTTTAATAAGGTGCCGCAAAAAATGATCTTCGAGCTCTATGAGGCAAGCAAAACTTTGTATGCTTGAAACTCATATACATTGTAAATGCAAGATAGTGTTGGGAATGTTCTGAAGGATTTTTCTTAGTTCGTGCAAGGTATCATCTTAGGAAACATCGTGCCTAATGTATTCAAGGGAGGATAAGTGCAAATGACCAGTCTCATCTTGTTTCCAAGAGAGGACATGTGCAAGGTCTCATCCTGGGTGACATTGTACCTAATGTTTCCAAGAGAGAAAATTGCAAGAAAAAGAAAATCACACAATGAAATGTGAGTGTCGATGTATGCCCCCACTTTAAAGTGGTTGCTAACACCATTACGGTGAGCAACTACTTTAAAGTAGAAGATGATGTGAGAGCTTATTTAGAAATCTCTATGCCAATTCATATGTTTCCTATAAGCTACATCATGAAAAAGGTAGTATGTCACATGCAAGCCAACTTAAGGCATGTCGTTCACATCCCAAGCTTTCTCTTTATGTTCATGAAAGGTTAACAACTAGCCAAAAGAGACAACGACAAGTGACATACGAGGACAAGGCTACCTAACCCCTTGCCCCCACTTAGTGTGGGACAAGGGTGAGATGAAATGATTGATAAGATACATGCTAGAGTGAAAATAAGTATCAATTAGAGGAATTAGGTGCCCTCACTTCAAGAAGGACACTAGACTCCTTAAGATGTTGGATTTTACTACTCAAAGTTTTATATTCATTAGTAGCTCATGACCGTGAACTCTATGATATGTGTAGAATGAAGTAATATAATTTATTTCGACTTCTTCGGGGAAGGGATATCAAGTGATCTTGGAGGAGTCTTGACAAGATACCTTCTTGATAAATTGTAGAAGGTGTTCCTATAACTTTTGTGACAAAGATACCTCTTGCTTAGTATAGGATCTGTCATACATTCACAAGATTCTTTATATTGTGAGATTTTGTTCTCTCCTTTGCAGGAGGGTGTAAAATCTAATGAACTAAACTCATTAGTGTTTTACGAGATGAAATTGAAATTAGGTGAAGATTTCTTTGTTTATTTCATGTCAGGAAAAGATCAAAAATCAAGACCACGAGTGTCTATTAGTTCAGGATGCACAATTGTTAAAGTCATCTTAGAAGGGTGTTTTTGTGATGGTGTTGATGTTAAGTGAAGGATTGTTTATTTCTATCAAAGGACAATAACCAAGACCATGAGTTGTTTTGTGCATGTTAGGATCGATGGGGACACAAATACCTTGTTCTCTAGCACCACATCCTTTTCCACTATAGCCAAGTTGTTTCATAAGCTCATAACTTTTCCATAAATATTTTTCATTGTTTTTGGATTGGGTGGTTGCTCATGAATTACTTCATCAAAGTGTGTTGTGTAATCTTTTGTCCTTTTTTCTAAAGTGGTTGAGCTGGATGCTTGTGAAGGGTTGTCCAAAGTTTTTGTTGACATAATTCCATTTTTTCATTCCCCTAAGTAGTTGAATCTTTGTTTATGATCTTGTACTCACACATGAATGTATGTTCAAAATACAAGGAAGCCCAATCATCTTCTAATAGCTACGTGACTTGTTCAATATGTTGTTCTTTGTATTTCTATTGGATGGGTTCCACTTGTGTAGTTGGTGACACTGTGTTTAAATGATTCTCTTTGTTTTTCTCAATGTTCAAACAACTATTGGGGTTGGGGTTAGGTTCAAGTATGTACACTTTGTTGTTGTAAATGTACTTCATTTTACAATGAAGAGTAGAAGGCACACCATTCATTGCATGAATCCATGGTCTGCCTAAAATGAGATTATAGGAAAGATCGTTAGGCATAACATGGATTGATGTATCCAATGTGGCCTTGCCAACTGTAATAGGCAAAGTGATCACACCAAGCGTTTGTTCTCCTACATTGTCAAATCTATGGATAGACAAGGAATCAGGTTGAATTTTTGAGTTATCCACATGAAGCCTATCCAAAATATTTACACTACACACATTAAGGGTTGAGCCATTGTCAACAAGGGTTTGCTTTATCCCTATTATTTTATATTGAGATATTATTATGAAAGCAACATTTTTTTTTTGCACTTCCAAAGGGGGGATTTCACTTTGGTGGAAAATAATTTTAACATTCAATCCTTGAGTTAGGGTTTATATGTCATTCAGTTATGCATTATATGGGACAAGAACTTGTTGTAATGTCATTTGAAGCATAGTGTGATAGTTAGATGAATTCTGAATTAAATCCTGTAGGGATATCTTTGCAGGAGTATTCTTAAGTTGTTCAATGAGTTCATACTCCCTAATGTGTGAATTTAATCAAGGATTTATAGGAAATATGGGATTAGGTAAAGGTAAGGGTGTTGGGGTAGGTTGTGGTGGTTGTGGATTATTTCTAGTGTTATATGTATGAGCAACGGTATTATGAATCGATTGTTGTGACACATTATTCTTAGGTGGGTAAAGGGTAAAGGATAAGTTCAGGTTTATTGTGAGTTTGTTGTTTGTGTGATGGTGGGTAAAGCATTAGAGGATTCTTAGGATGTCCCATGAGATATGTAGTATTTCTAATAGTCAAGGGTGATCTAATGGACACTTGCACATTCATAACCTTAGCGGTCTTGGTGTAATGTATTTCTAATAAAGGGAAATCTAGAATCACCTTTTTATTGTTAGCTAAGGAAGACACATTACTATTGTTACCATTTTATAGCACCATTATATTCTCCCTAGGAGGAGAGTCTTTAGGAGAACTACTAATCAAATATCCCTAAAATTCATGGATTGGATCTTCTAAAATGACTTCATTGTAAGTAGGGGAATGATCAATGATTGAATTATATTGCTCAATAAGGGTTTCCTTAGGTGAAATGGGATAACTAAGATTCTCATGACTCTCATTGGTTGTGTTTTCTAACATCAAAGCATCTTCCTTACAACTAGAGGAGATAGTAGGAGAAGACCAAGTATGATTATCATGATCATGTATGACTCCATTCCTTTGTTCCCTAATGTCCTCCAAAATAGGATAGGTAGGGGAAGGATCACAAAGAGGGTTGTTATAGACCAACATATCCTCATCATTTATAATAGGATCTTCCACAAAATCACTCTCACAAACCAAAGGAGAATGGAAATTAGGTAAGGTGATGTTTAGGAATATGTCTATGATTTCATTCTCTTGTGCTAAAATATGTTCCCAAAGGTGATGGGGAGAAGGACAAACAAAATCCTTATGATTCTCAATGATTGTATCTTCTCTCACCAAGATACCTTCGTCATTAAAAGAAGAGGTATCATGAGAAGAACAAATATGATTATCATGGTTATCTATGTGTTCATGCTCTTATATCACATCATCCACACAAATAGGAGAGATAGGAGGGGTTGTAAGTTTAAGGAAAGTATTACCATCTTCACTCTGTTGCACTAAGAAACTTTCATAACTAGGGAATGCAGGGAATGAATGACTATCATGCTTATTAACTAACATTTGGAAAAAGTAATTTATGCAAACTTGAAATGTAATTTAAAGATGTAAAATGAAATGCAATTTTTAGTTTCCAAGCAAGATGATCTAAAAATGAAATGTTGTGAATGCAGAATTAGAATTAAGCAATGCATGAAATGAGCCAAATTAAGCTAGATTTAGTGAAATTCATGTTACAAAAGCTCAACCAACTTATACAGTTAGGTAATGGAAACAAATAGAAGCTTAAAAATGTGGTTTTCAGTTCTACAAATGACAGTGTTAGAGGCATAAAGGGACTAAGTTTCCCAAGGTGGAAAATGAGTCCTAGTGGGGATATTTTTGAAAAAAATAAGATTTTTTGGATTGATTTTTATGTTTTTTGTGCTGTATGATGTAGATCTAAGATGAAAATGTAGAATTTTAGAAATTTTTAATGATTTGAGATGCAAAAATGCAACATATATGCACTTTCACTAATGCAAAATTTGAGAAACCCTAGATGTCAATTAACTAATACCAACCCTAATGCAAAGTCAATGCAAGCTATATCTAGGATGATGAAGGACTCCAAATTAGAAAAGAGTGTCTTTGAAAAGTAGGTTCACCAAAATGTGGACAAATACTTTGGCACCACAAGGTTCTCTAACACTCCTAGGGTTTTTCACCTAAAAGGAGAGAGGCATGCCAAAGATTGCAATGTCCCCACTCAAGACTAATGAAAATATGGTTGAAATTTATCTAAATGGAATGTCCTAAATGCATAAAATTGATAAAAGATATCGATTAATAATGCAAAACTAAGGAAATGCAAAATGTTTGAAAGCATAGTGTTGTATGCAAAAACACTTAGAAAGATGAATAAAAATGCAAATAGAACAAAACAAGAAAATAAAATAGAAAGAATGCGCTTGGAAGAATAGAATGAAGATTGGAAATTCTATTGATCCTAAAAATTTGACCTACTGGGACACTTACGCCATTTTGGGTGACTTAGTCCCAAATCTGGAAAACTGCACCAGATCTCATTTCAACCAAATGGGTATCCAGATCTACAAAAATATCTGACGAACATGTATAGTGGGACTAAGTCATCATTGATGGTGACTTAGTCCACTTTGGCTTTTCTAAAAACCTAAAAGTGGAGTGGGAAGTTCTCAGTATGATCTTTCTATTCCTCAAGGTGTTCTTTTCTAAAACATTGATTTTTGGCATTTTAAGTGACTTTTTTGTGGATATTTTGACCTATCCCATAAGGAGATGTCTTCAAAAAACTTTCAACCTATTCTTCAATGATTTCCAAGCCTTCAAGGTAGCTAAATCTGCAAACACACAAAGAAAGAGAAATGTTGAATGTTAGGGAATAGGGGTTTTCCTTGGTCAAACCCCTTTTAGGTAATTAAACCAAATGAAGAAATAAGATGAAGCATGAACATGAACATGAAGGGATTATCTAAACTTTCCATGAGGATAGGTCTTGAATTTTTGCGACAATGGATGAAGAATCTGCCCTTGAATGTCTGAGAAATGATCTTGAATTCTCTTTAAAATGACCTAACCCTAGCTTGTGTGAATTGAATGTATGATGAATGATAAATGAATAATGAATGAGTTATGAATTAGGGTTTAGAAGCTTTTTTTTTATAGAAAATCCCCTAAAATTCATGTTAATTTGATTGCGAAGGCTGACATGAAAGAAAACTAAACTTAAAACCCAATTTTTCTTGCTCGAACCTCAGAAATAGCCCAAATGGGACTAAGTCACCAAGTTGGGTGACTTAGTCCCACCTGGATGGGACTAATTCACCCAAATGGGTGACTTAGTCCCACAGGGGCTTTTTTGCCGAATGGATTGTTGGGGAGTGAAGAAATTAAGCTCTTATGTTGCTATAGTCAGGTTTTTGATCAAGATTAAGCATCATGCTGCACAATATGGGGCCATAGGGGTCTATTAATGATGATGTAAAGGAGTAATTAGGGCTGGGGACAAAAATTTCAATGTGAAAGTGTGATTAAATACACTTTACATCATTAAAATGAGGTCCACATAGCTTAGAAAGGCACAACATCCAATGTGAACGTGCAAGACGCATTACAACACTAGATTAAAATTAGGTTTAATTTACAAGCCTTCTAGATTAATGTGAGAATGAAATTAAATACATTTTATAACATTGAATTAGGAGAAAAATAGGTCCATTAGGATTAAATGCTTAATAAAAGTCTAGAAAAGTGTGAAAGTCATTTACAACACTTTACAACACCTTTACTTGAGACATTCATTTTGTTCATTTTTCTAGGGACCAAGACCTAATGTGGATGTGAAACACACCTCACAACATTATATCAAGGAAAAATTAAGTCCAAAATCACAAGGAGGGCCTAAACAAGAAAAAGTAGAAGGGTTACTTTTTTCGTGTCCACAACATTATAATTTCAAATAACATTATCACTAGCTTCTTGTGGAGGCTCTATTACTCATGTAGTTATTCATAGTGGTTCAAATTGTCATGAAGACTATGATATGTGAGGAAAAGAATAAACTATTAGAGGTACAATAATTTTATTGTTTGAACATTAAGATTATTTTATTTTTTTAAAGGCCTAAGAAAGAAGGTACATACTAATTTTATGGTTTAAATTTGGGATGACTAAATTTTTAAAAGGGTCTAATGAAGGTTTTACTAAAGTTTAATGTTTCTATCAAAGATTCCCTTATTCTAAGATTCTTGTAGAAGCCATCTTATTATAATTACCCTTTCTATTGAAGACGATAGTGGTTATAGACAAAGTTGAAACAATATGGTAATTAAATTATGGGTGAAGCCACAATAGTGGTTTACAATTGAAGTGAGGAAGGAAAACTCACAAAAAATGAATGCATGGAAAAAAACTTGATTTTAGGGGTTCGTACGAACCTATTGGTTCGACCGAACCAATTAGGGGTTCGGTAGAACCTAGGTTCGACCGAACCTTCTTAATACTTTCCCGCCAAAAAGGCCATCAAAACCCCTTATAGAAGGGGGGTTCGAATGAACTAGGGTTCAAATGAACCTTGGTTCGAGCGAACCCCTAGTGGTTCGCTTGAACCGCTAGGGGTTCGTTCGAACCCCTAGGGGTTCGTTCGAACCTCCTTTATTCCTCATCCCCCCTGAGATAGGAAAAAACTTGAATTTTGGCACTTCAGAGCTTAGTTTGAGGATGAAAATGGAGGAATATTCACAAACCTGGAATCAGGTAGTCCTCGAGCGAGCTATCCAATGAATATAATTTTAATATGTTTTGGTTTTATGTATTTGATATTTTAGTTTTATTAAACATAGGTTTTTTCATCGAAAATGAAGGTCTTTGTTTTGCACATGTGGAAAAATAGCATATTATCAAAAATTTTTAAAAATATGAGTGCACGGATATTGAAGTCCTTGATCCAATAGAAAAAAAAATTGAATTTCGATATATACAAAAATTTATGCATTATACGGTTGCACTATATGCGAATTGTAATTGGTTTGAATTTGAAACTTGATTAAAGAAAAAATATTCAATAAAAAACTATCTAACCAAGTGGAAGCACTAGATATTAGAGTTACAAATCTAAATTCGAAAGAATTAGAATTTATCCTTCATGGAAAAAAATTTATGCGTTATATGGTGTGCGTCACTTTTTAAAAATGTTGTTTTTATAAAAAAACCAGTTTTCGTGGGAGATGGAAAAAGAAGTGGAATCTGATTCCAAAAATTTTGAAAAAAATATTTTTAGAATCTACAGAAAAATGTGACAAGACTCTAGTTTGCATCATCTTCAAATTCTTCACAGTTTAGCCGCTATAGGTGCCCGAATGTGAAGATTTAGTTTTAAAAAATAATTTCAGTGTCCTGTTTGGCCAAAAATTGTAAACCACTATTGTGGGATCACCCTTTAAATTGGGGCTTGCTAGTGAAATTGACAAAGCATTGCTAAAGTTGTGCGGTTGTAGAGATAATAATGATTTTGATAAAGATGGGGTTATTTATATACATCACCTTTGTTGTCAATATTTCTATACAATAGAAATTGATAGTTATTGACAAAGATTATAATTAGTGGAATCATTGAATAAAAATGAAGATCTAATTTTTTTAATAAAATTTAATAATGAAAAATTTCATAATAATTGGAGTTGTTTTTACTAATAGAAGTAGGGGAAAGGGCCCTTGAACCAGGCCAAAGAGAAAAACAAGGCCTAGAGGCCACCAAAACAAACCCATCAAAATAGCAGGGGCTAAAAATCAAGCAACGCCTTGTAGGAAGATCAACACCTAGCAACCTGAAGCAACAAAAACAACTAACCAATAAAGAATAGAAACCCTAAAGACATAACCAAAAATAAAATTTTGAAGGGAACATAGGCCTAGTAAGAGCATAAAGAAAAAACCAAAAAACATAGACCAACAAACCCAATTACTCCTTTAAATGGTTAATAAGGTTCCATTCACTCTCGAGCTATTCCATCACCCCACTGTATTGTTCCATCAATCCAACTGCTTCTTCTAGTTGCTCCTCCATAGCCTGAGAGAATTGTTTATTTTGATGGCCTTTCCTAGTCTTAGTATTCCCACTCACCACACCAAAGATGACCTTTTGTATTATTCCCAAAGTAATAACCATTAGTTCTTGTTGAAGACCATGTCCACCTTATCCACTTTTTTTTGAAGCTCACGGATTTGAGAAGCATAGGGGTTCAGGGGTCTAACAAATTATCCCGCATCACCCCAATATTTTCCTTCATTGGATGATCATCCATCCCCTTCTTGACTTCCCTAACCACATCCTCAATTTCACATTCAATATTCTGAATCCCTTCCTATTCACTTCCCTAACCACTGGTTGGTCATCATCAACCATTTCTTCATCTTATTCACTACTAGCAGAATCATCTGAGAAATCTTCTCCCAAAACAACCGACAACTCATTTTTACTCAAATTAATGGGAGGCAGAGATTCCTCTTCAGGGTAATCCCCAAGCTCTTTGAAACAAAGTTTCTTCCCTTTGGTAGACTGGCCAGCAAGCCTAGACAACCTCTCACCTCTCCCACTGCTAGAATCAACCAATTTACCTTGCTTCTCCTCGTCTCTAATCTCTATGGTGACGTTTTTGGAAGTTTTCAGTTCAAGACTATCAAAGGCTTTCCTTTTAGTGCTAGAGTTACTCAAGGGGTTAACAAAAGACTCTTTGCATTTTAGGCTTTGAGTAGTAGGGATTCCATTGGTAAGAAGGCTCTTAATTGAAGATTGTTTTAAACTAGAAGGAACAACAAGGGGTTTTTTGGCAGGAGGTCTCATAGAGGAGATATCCTCACCGAAAGAAATAACTAGAGAAGGGCCAGGGAGGGATTTTGCATGAGAAATAGGGGGAAAAAAACTAGTAGGGATACCACTAGGAGGTCTTGGTAGGGGGTAATAGTAGCAACATAATTAATAATGTTAGAGTAAATAGCATATTTACGCTTAAGTTTACTTAGGCTTGCATTTAGATTAATAAGTATTTATTAATCTGGGTGGTTTATTCTCGTATGGTAGTTTTTCACCCGTCTATTTTCTTCACGGCTTTATAAGCCTATACATTATGTAAATTATTCATCTCATATTTTTCACTCCTTGTTTGGTGAAATGGTCTCGTGTCTCTCTCACTATTTTGTGAAGGTTTTCTGTAGTTGATGATCTTGGGTTATTCACTCTATCATCGTATTAGAGCCTCCCAAGTTGATGTACCTTCACCTTTACTGATTCATTGTGTAGAGTCATTGATTAAGGCTCCTATCATTCCTATTCTATAGGATCATTCTTTTTGTGTTGATTCATTGCACACATCCAGTGATTTATCACACCCAGTATCTCATTGTCTTCCTGATTGGGATTCATATTTGTAAGACATTGGTTGCTTGTTCGTAGAATCTCATATTTCACATTTGGAGGACACATTTGAGGGTATATCTCTCCTATTTGATGATAGTTGTGGAACAACTGTTGTCACCCCATTTCGGTCTTTGGATATTGTTCAAGATCAATTTCCAGTGGTACCTTGTTTGTCACCTTTTGTTGTGATTGGGCATGTTTCTGATTGGTTCGTGGCATCATTTTCCAAGGTCTTAGCGACACATGAGTAGATTTTAGAGACACCATCATACATATTCATGCTTCTTTGGGAAGCATACTTGCATTTGTATTTGGTTTTGTTTCTTCCAAAAGGGAGACAAGTTGTTTGTCGACACTAGATTATGTTTTGTTTTTAGACACTTAACATTTTTGTAGGTGATTACACATTGTGGGGGGGCTATATAGTCTCTCTCTTTCCCTCTTATGGTGGGACTATTGATTGTATATATATGATGTATGTAGTTCTTGGGGGCTGTGAGTGATTCATCCATCCATGCATCATTTTTTTTTCTTCTCTCTTTTGGGGAGGGGTTTTTTCCCATTGGGTTTTTCTCCTTTTATTCGGTTGCGAGATATTTCTTTTTTTGCATTGTAAATGGCTACCTAACATGGTTGTGTAGTCGAGACCCATTTTGCATACTGCATCTTCATATTTGCATTTGCATTTCTCCCTAAGTTGCACTTAAGGGGGGTGTTAGAGTAAATAGCATATTTACGCTTAAGTTTACTTAGGCTTGCATTTAGATTAATAAGCATTTATTAATCTAGGTGGTTTGTTCCTGTAGGGTATTTTTTCACCCATCTATGTTTTTCACAATTTTATAAGCCTATACATTATGTAAATTATTCATGTCATATTTTTCACTCCTTGTTTGGTGAAATGGCCTCATGTCTCTCTCGCTATTTTATGAAGGTTTTTTGTAGTTGATGATCTTGGGTTATTCACTCTATCATATAAATACACTATATCAAACCCTAGTGGAGAGGGGGCAAGGCGCCCTTAGGTTTACATTATTCTAAAGATGAAACTAGAAAGAAAGGTATGTTAATTTTCTCATTCCTATGCATAAAATCTGATAATGGTTGATAAAATTTCTGAAATTTGTATAGAATTTATAGGGATGATAACAATGATGTATATGTTTCTATATTCATGAGTAGTGGTTAACTAAGCTAGCATGCACACAGTTTTATAGTCATGAGTAGTGGTTAAAAAAGTTGGCATGTGGCTTCTTTTGTAATTTTCTAATGGAATATTTGTCTAGATCATAAAGTCATGAGTAGTGTTTAGTAAAATTGACATGTGAATTCCTTTGTAATTATTTAATGAAATGTTTATATGGATGGGAAAGGATAAGATAAGGGTATACAGATACAAACCTTGTTTCTAAATTGGAGTTGGTGACTAACTAATAAGATCTAATTTTTTTATAAAAGTTGATAATGGTTAATAAAATTTATGAAATTTGTATAGAATTTATAAGGATGATAGCAATGTTTTATATGTTGGTATATTCATGAGTAGTGGTTAGCAAAATTGATATATGACTTCCTTTGTAATTATTTAATGAAATGTTTATATGGATGAGAAAGGATAGGATAAGAGTACATATGGATATAAAACCTATCTCATTTTTTATACAACCCTATTTCTAAATTAATGAGCCATAACTACAATTGAAAAGAGTTCTAAAATATTCATAACTAGTTTTGAAACATGCCACACATTATCAAATTCATTATATGCATCATAAGAATTTTTAATATGTTTTTTCTACCCAATCATTTTATTCTTATCACCAAGAATAACATTCTTTCCATAAGAATCTCATTTATATTTATCAAACTTTCAAACATATTGTAGACTAAAAAATTGTGGATTTAATGATTGCAAATAATTATTTTCCCTCATTATAAAAGATACATAGAGTATTTCCTCCTTATTATTTGCCACTTAGTGATTACAAATTATTATTTGTAAAGCTACATTAAAATTATCCTCATTCTTGACCGCTTTAAGTCATTTTAATTATTTTTTACATTATTTATGGAAAAAAATTATCCATTTTGTATACTGTTTGTCTAAACATTGTTTGGGCATTTGGAATCTTATTCTTTATATATTTATTTGCATTGACGCTTAAGTAGCCTCAACATTAGTAGCATAAATTCTAAGAGCTACTACCATTAAGCTCATTGTTTCATCTTGTTTTGATGTGTGGGGTCTTAAGTATTAGTAATTTTTCTATATCATCCAAATCAAAATTATCTTATATTCTAAGAGCTTCTACTAATTCTAAATAGAATTTTGAAAATCTTCTAAGAATTGTTAGCTTTGGTCTTACATACTAAGTTCATTATGGATTGGTAATATTATTATATATGCACATTTAAATTAGCTTAATTGCTAAGAGCTAATAACATTTCTAATTATAATTTTGAAAAAATATAGGAACTATCATCTTTGCATCTTCTTTTGAATTCATTGATCTAGATGTTGGCATCTTATTTCTAAGAGGCTTAAACAATTTGGTAAACATTTTTTTGAGTTTTTAAATTTTCAATTGAAATTACTTTTGAAATTGATCCACATGGTTCCAATGTATTTTTAGGAGACTTGAACAATTCAATCTTTAAAAACAAAAAAAATATTCTTTCAAAGATGCAACCTACTATTGACACTTAAATTAACTGATCCCAAGCTCTTCCTTTAGTAAATTTCCCTCGTAAATGTTTATCTCCCACTAAGAAAATCTCCATCTCATCTATGCTTGACATATTCTTTATCAACCAAACTTAACAATATTTATTCAACAAAAACATCTTTATTTTGAACTTCAAAAGATTAAACCCTTCGCCATCCAACTGTTCTACAATACTATCTAAACTTAAGTCTCCTCCATAACACATCGAGTTCAACAAAGAAGTCTTTATTTTGATCTTTCGGAAATTGAACCCTTCAACATAAAACAAATATACAAGCCTTAACCTCCTACACCTTCTGCACTACCATGAATTCAAGTTTTTAGTCTTAGATCCTTGAGAACATCGACATTTGTAGCAGTAAATATTTGAAGAAGGATATTTGCTTACTAACGACATTAACATGACAGATAATTTTTTTTTTTTTTTTTTTAATTATTATTTTTAAAAAATATTCCCGAAAGCTCAAAATGTCAAGTAATCCACTTACCAAAAACAGAAATAAAGCTCTCCATTGGCAACCTCAAAATTTAGAAACTCAAACAGCCATTTACACCGTTTTAGCATATGTATGTCAGATTTTAAAACAGGTAATATGTGGAATGTTTCCTTGTATAAATTAAAACCACTTTTACTAATAATTCAAAATTATTTCTCCCAAAGTCCCCGATTACCCACTTATAACGCAATCTCGCATGTAATACAAGTCTCAGGCAACTATTCACATTTTAAAAATTGAAACAAATGTAGTTAGATATAGACTCGGAGCCCCTCGCATAATCTTCTTCCAAGCTCTTAAAAAACAAAGAAAAAAGCGTAATTATTTTAACAATTTTGATACACCATTATTCTAATTTCCAGGATTTTCAAAAATGGGTATTAACAGGTCCAAAAAATAAAATGTTACTAGCAGGCCTGGAATTAGGCCTACAATTTGATGGTCCGTGGACGTTTTTTCATTCATGACCTGAATTTTACAATTTATGAAAAAATCATTTTTACAAATCTTGAATTTGGGAAATGTAATATATTATTTTAAGTTATCAATATATATTGTTTAAAAATATTTTGTGTAAATTAATTTTATGTAAGTTGTAAAAGTAATTATTATTTACTCTTTGCAATTCTACTCTTATATTTTTCATAATTAAAAATATATAAAAGACATATTATATAATTGTAAGTAAAACAATTATTTTTTAATTTTTTCTTTAAAACTATAAATCATTGTAGTTTTGCATTTCAAATAGAACATACATTTATTGTTGTTGAAAAGTTCTAAAATTTGAAGTAAATAATATTATTTTGAAATTTCATTAAAGATCAAATGATTTTATTTTTTTCACAATAGACCCCTCTATCTATTGATATGAAAATATGACTAAATGAAGACCCTGTCAATGTAATATGGTGCATATTAAATAAAGAAAGCTCAATTCCTTTGAAATGGTTTCTTCTTCATCTCATCTTTATATCTTATTAAAAAGTATTGTAGGAATCTCAAAATTCAACCTTACACGCCCAACCTTACACCCTTTTTAAAGTAATGATCCTACCTTATACAAATTTAATTTAAACTAGTTTAAGTATTAAGAACCACTATCAATGATAAATGATAAATAAGATTATAACAAAATCCCAAGAGCTACTTAATCATTATATTTTCTTTTGAAATCATTAAATCACATGTCACCAACTTATTTGAAAAGCCAAAACATATTTATGTGGTCTACAATACTTAAAAGATTTTTGTTTTTAATAATGATAATTTAAATATTAAGATTTTCGTTTGAAATCATTGAAGCACATGTCACCAACTTATTTGAAAGCCAAAACATATTTATGTGGTCTACAATACTTAATTTTTTTTGTTTTTTAATAGTGATAATTTAAATATTAAGAACCACTATCAATCTTAAATAAGATTATAACAAAATCCCAGGAATTATCATCACTATTATTTCTTTTGAAAAGCCAAAACATATTTATGTGGTCTACAATACTTATAGATTTTTGTATTTTAATAATGTTTTTTTAATAGCCAAAACATATTTATGTGGTTTACAATACTTAAAGATTTTTGTTTTTTAATAATATTTTGTTTAATATACAATTTAATATTGATATATTTTGATTCAGACATTTGAGTCAACTAGGCCCATTATTAAATTTGAATCATTGAAAAACCATATATTAGGCCCATTATTAAATTTGAATCATTGAAAAACCATATATTATCTTTCACTTGTTGCATGTTTGGTCTCTTAAAACGCTAATTACGCCGATGGCGTGTCCTATATGAGCTTTTGAAGCTCATTTTCCCCTTCGACGGTTGAAAAGCAATTACAGACCCTGGTTGACATTGCAACGAATCTCAGCCGTCCATCATTTTTTTGCCATTTTTCGGCTATTTTTCGCCGTTTAAAGTGAGGGATTTTTTTTATCGCGAGGTGCATAAAACGGGGTAGCGATAATGACATACACCGTTTTTCCATCTGTTTTTCACCATTTTTTTCTGCTTTTCCCACCGCTATTGGTTCCCGCTCCTCCAAACTCTATCTCGCTGGTATTGACCTTTCACTCCTCCAATTTGGCGAGCTGCAGCCTGAAAATTAGGTATCTCATTTCATGAAACTATTACATAAATGAAAATGCTCGATGGAGATATGACAGAAATACTGTTACATAAAATGATTATGTAAATGGAAATGCTGGATGGATAGATGATGATTCAAGTATGTTATACATGGAAAATAATCATATGGAACCCGCACCTGAAAATACCCAACGTAAATGGTTTGGAGTGTCATATTATTTACAAAATACAACATTGCTGGCAGATCATAAGCTACTAGTTCATCATAGCTCCAATCTTAAGGGATTGTTACCCTTTACAAATTCATTTCCCATGAAAACAGAGACAATATCCATAGAAATATGAGAACCCATTAAAGAGGCATATATGGTTAAGTCCTCTAAGCCAAGACCAGAACCTCCTTGAGTGTACATTTTTGCTTTCAAGGGAAGGCTATACAGGATCTCTCATTCAAACTCAGCACCCGAATATGAGCTTCTCCTAAGAACAAATATTTTCTAAACTGCCATTGGAAATATACAGTTAAATAAGGAGGAGGATATGCTGTTATATATAGTACGCTGATGCATCATATTTATCAAGTAAAATTTCATGTGTAGTCGATGTGGGCTTCCTGTGAAATAATTCAAGCCTTCTCTTGACCCCAACCTACTTTTTAAACTCAGAACTTGTCTCTTTTCTCCTCTGTTACATCACCTCATTTGTCACAAAATGAATCAAATACAAATTTGAGTACAGAGAGTTCATTGGGGAATAGAGGAGAGTAACCTATGGAGCCTGTTATTCAAAAGCAACTAGACTCGATATGAAAAAGGAAATATTTTAAGAGAGCATAGAGAAATCCCAAGAATAATTTAAAGGCAAATGAATCACAGTCAGAATGTCTCAGATTCAGATGAAGAGAAGGAAATTTCAACATAGGATTAGAATAATTTTAAATAGTAATGCAACAATTGCAGGATACTCACCCCCCTGGTTCTCCACCTTAAGCATATATGCAAAAGGTGGAAGCATTCACAAGGAATGCGAACTGTTTGCCATAATACACTCATTGCAGGAAATGTACCTCCATTATCCCCTGCCCTCTTTCTCATTTCCTCATATTCAATATACATGCAAAAAAAATTGAACATAGTCAAAACACGTGGATCATTTTGCTATTCACATGCAACTGTGCGAGTATAGACGAGACACCTGAGATGTTCGGAAGATGTCGAAGCATAGTCAAGCCACAAATTTCTGTTATGTAAAGGAAAAAGAAATCAAATCATGTTTTTTATCACTTACACTTTCCATTATGTTTTCTATCAATTACATGTTTCAATTCTCCAAAAAAATTCAAAATTTAATTTCCACCAGTTTTAAAATCAGTGATACTATATTTTATGTCATTGGACACCTGCCCTAGTTTTGTCTTGGGAGGAAATTTTACGTCATTGGAGGGTTTTAGGCCTGCCGCTGGCTATGGATGATGTGTAGGAGTATAGCGTTGAGGTGTACAATTTTGGGCAACAGTGTGGGAATATGTAATTGGTCAGTGGGGAGGATGATCTGTACGGGGTCTATGGGTGTGTTTGTTGTTCCCAAGGGAAACTTTCCATTTTTGCATTTACACATGGTGAGAGAGGTTGGATTGGAGGAAGATTGAGTTGTATGACGTGGTGTTCAAGGGTGATGTTTGGATGTTGTTGTAGCTTGGCTTGAGATGGTCCTTGTAAACAAATTGTGAGGAAGATTGGGTAAGACAACTATAAAAATGGTTGTGAGCAATCAATACCTTTTGTTCTTTATTGCAGGTGATGTTACCATAACTAAAAATGGTTGTACACGACCTTCCAATAAACACATCATAATTAGAGTCTCCCAGGATAAAAGCTAAAGATTCTTTGGGCTCATCTAGAAACCAACCCTCATCACTAGACCTTTTATCATATAAAGCCCTGCTATTACATGAAATGTATAATGGAAGCGCCAAAAACCAAAGGCATTCAAAAGATTGATGCACATTCAACATTTGAATTGTTTAACAGTTCACTATTTTCTCATAACTTCAGTCTCAAGATTTCTTCTGTTCTCAAATATTCTCGTCAATCATTGTTTCCTTCTCTTGTCTTGTGGGTTTCGATCACTGTTTATTTTTTTCTCCCTTACCATTACTCATCGTTGTGCTCTCTGCATCTTGACACGTTTACTAACAGTTGACAAGTGTCACTAATTTTCAACTGCTTTCAAAAACTCCAAATACTTTATTCCTTTATGACTTAGACATACTACATATTTACAATATATTAATATATTAATATTAATTATAATTTAATTATTATACAATCTAACATATATAATTATATTGCAGTTATAATTTATCATTATATTATAGTTATAATTTATCCAACTCTAATACAAAATATATAGTATATATAGATTATAATAATATTGTATTTAAACTATATTATAATTAGATTAATATTTAATTATTTGGTGTTAGAATATTTGTTGAATATAATCATTAATACATAAAATCAAATATAAATATATATAAATATTATTATATAATAAAAAATAAAAAATAAAAATAATAATATTATTATTTTTAAAATGACACCTAAAAAATCATTTTAAAAATGACCTACCAATTGACTTTGTGTACTAAAAAAATGTATGATTTTTTTTTTAAAAAAATTCCCTAATTGACCTTTCACACCTCTTCGGTGTACCCATTGCACACCAAGGTGCCATTGCTAGTACTATTACATAACATAATTTAATTTGAATTGAATGTTAAAGAGCTACTACCAATCTTAAATACGATTAAGACAACTTCCAAAAAAACTATCATCATTACATTTTAAATCTTTTATCATTTATCACATGTGGTTCATATTAGGAGCTTATTTCTAAAAAAAATTGAACATATTTAAAAATGAATTAATGAAATTTTTAAAATGATTTCCATGAGATCAAACAAGCTTGGAACTGAAAACAGCAAATCCTAAATTATCTTCAAACTCCTTTCATATTTATGTGGGTATCTTTCTTTTTCAATTAAAAAAAACTATTTTCAAAGAAACATTCATACATTTTAATCAACTAATCCCAAATTTCACTCACTAAAATTTATCTCCCACTTGGATCAAACACACAATCTCTAACATTTTAGAAGTAGTACAATACTGTTATATAAAGATTGCTTTTAGAGTGTATTTTATTGTATGATGTCCTCCGACTTCCCAATAACAGCCACGGTGTAAAAACTAATTTTGAATCCCATATACACCCTCCCCTGATATCTAAATTTTTATTCTCAGATATCTGGGAACATCTAAATCTGTAGCAGTAATTATCGGAAGAAGGATTTGTTTACCAACGGCGTCAATAAGGCAGCAAAAGTTCCATAAAAGCGCACTTTCCAAAGCTCAAAAGTAATGCAAACTACATACCTGAAAAACAAATAAAGATGTCCTTGGCAGCTTCAAAATTTAGAATTCCAAATAGCAATATACACCGTTATAGCATATGTATGTCCGTTTTTAAAATAGGTGGAATGCTGCATTTTCGTTGATAATTCAAAATTAAATCCTACGAAGACCCCCATGACCCATAAAACATACTCTCAGTCACGTTTTCAAAACTGAAACTAAATGTAATCAGATATCGTCGAACCTGTAAAACAACAAGAACGATGTTAACGCGTTGAAATTTCGATAACAGTGTAATTATTTCCAGTATTTCAATACTATTATTCTAATTTGAGAATTTTAAAAGAAAATTGCTTCTATAAATATATCAAAAATAGTTTTTATTGGATAGGAGAGAAAGGACAAACCCAACCATACGTTTGTGATACACAGTGATTTCTTATTTCTTTTAATGTGACCTTACTCGAACATAGTGGACACTGTAATCAGTCACATAAAAAATAATTTCATTGAAAAATGAATAGAATCGCATCGACTAACATAAAAAGGAAAAAATAATCTGAATTAGATTCGACTTACCCTAGAAGAACCCCTTCCAGTTTTGTTAATCCAGTCGGTTATGCATGATCTGCCAAAAAAATGGCCACAGGAAAGGGAACTGGAATTCCATAAACTATAAATATTAGAATTCTTCCTTTAAGTTTAAGGACGTGGAAAGTTCAAACAACGATATTCGCACTTAGAGAAAAATATGACGGCTCTTATTTTCCCCTTACAGTTATAAAATTAAAGCAGCGCATATATCTTAAAATTTATTTGATGATACGACAGTAGTTTAATTTTTAAAATGAAATAGTTCTGTATATCTTACCATTGAAAATTTCAATACATAATATTAAAATGGGCCGTATTAAATCATATGCCCCAATGCCACAGAAATGGTTTTATCACTGGGCACAAAACTTAAACTAATTTGCTTAAGAAATAATAGGAAAATTCCTTTTCAGACCCTTTTGCTTGTATAACATACCAGACATTGTGCTCTCCTGATACATTCCATGGTTTCAAGCAAATTGCGCAATTCATGCGGTCATTAATCTCGCATATCTTAAGAAGATATTTCCTCTTTTTAGAATGTTGTGTAGCTGCTGCTCCTGCATTCTCTTGTTGCTTGCATGCTTCATCAAATTCCTCTTTCATTGCAGTTAATGTTGTACACCATCCCTTCAACTTGTTTCTTGTTTGTTCATGGTTTCTTTCATTTTCTTTAGCCCTGTGGAGTTCCTCCTCTAGTTGGTTGATTCTTTCAACCAATTCTTTATTTTCGGATCGAGCTTTAACTAATGTGGCTTCCATGTTTTGAATCTGTTTACAAGATTGCAAGAGCTCCTCCGCTAGTTTGTTGTTTTTTTCAATCAATTCTTTATTTTCTGATTTAGCTGTTGTTAATTCGGTTTCTATGTCATGAAACTGCTTACAATATTCAGCAAAGGCAAACTTGAGTACACTTTTCATATGTTCTTTATGATTTCCTCCAGCTGAATTTCTCCTACAAGTGAAAGGTATTTTGTCTTGATCTTCTTGAGACCTACATAACTCTTTAAGAAGAATATATTCATCTTCTTCAGAAAAGGGATTCTCCTCCATTTCTAATTACTAAAACATGCGGGTCAATCTAAATCAGTGAAGTTTAACTTACAGTAAACCAAAAACTTTTTCCTGTTCTTAACAATTCTCTTCCCAGTCGATTGAGTCTTAAATGTACCTGTAAAATGGTTGACGAAATACAACCTACTTAGCTATTACACATTAAATCCAGTTTAATCGTGTCCAACATGCAAAATATCGTACTTTAAACTACATACAAATGACACATTATGCTTACCTTTTAACGTGGCAACAAGACAAATATGTCAGCTGTAACTCTTTTTCCCTAAGTTTATTCATCATAGTTTATATTCCGTAAGCAATATAGCCATTAATATTTTGTGTCAGAAGAACTTCTTATATTTTTTAAGCTCAGCATATGTTTTTTCCCTTGTCATCCTCATCAAGACAAGAAAAAGTTAAAGCACAATATTTATATATAATCGAGGGAAAGGGGCCCTTACCTATTAACAAGAATATTGACATTAAAATTAAAGAATTCTCAAAATCTTAGAAGACAGAGTCAGAAACTGCATTGGAAAACAAATCGTGAGTAAATGAAACTAATATTAAAGTTGTTACCTTATAATTATTCGAGAATGGCGTAAAAAAAATTATGAGTTACTTTTTCTGGTAGGTTGGTATAAAGTAATTCTAACACAACAGAATACTTCCAATAAATTTAATTTAGGTTATATTTAGAACTTTCAAATAGTGAAAAAATTTCATTTAAGAATGGAAAATCTAAATTTACTAACATAGATCACATCATCTTTATTTTTCATATTGTTAACAATTTAGAATTACTCTATTTTAGAATATATTCAAATAAGGGTTATAATAACAAACCCATGTCATGCACCAATCTTTCCCCTCAAAAATGAAAATATTAAAATATGAAAGTCACAAAAATCCTCAAATATGCCATGTTGAAAAAATAAAAGATAAGACCAATGCATGGTGGCTCCAAAAGATTATCGACTATGTGAGTCAAAATCATTATAAAGCAATGCATTAAGCTCCTCGGTATAAAGGGGATTAATAAAATTTATGTTCTCTCCATTAGTCCAAGTATTATGATCAAAGTTGGCAAGAAGGTTTTCTAGGTTAGTTTATTTCTTAGAGCAATGGTTAAAGGAAATATAGTCAAAGTATCCTTTTAGAGAATGGATCTCACCTAGCATTATTTTTAAGCTTCCAACTAAAACAATCAATCATATTGATCATGAGTTGTCATCCACATCAATGCTATCATTGTGTTATCCATGTATTTTACCTAGGTCAATTTTAAAGTTTTAGTGTCAAATTGATAAGCATCATCATATATCAAGTCCCTATGTGATTTTATTCTTGATCGCAAAATGTTATCACATATTTTTTGTACCATGTTGTTATATCTTCTTTTTGTAGTGATTTGTGTGAGAAAAAAGATACATTTGATTAGGATCTATTGGTAGCAGTGCATATTTTAACAAAGTTTATTTTCAAAAGTTTGATACTTGATCATTAATTATAGTATCATTAATTATTATGCGTTGGAAATAATTCACATCCGTACCAAAGATGGACTAGCCACAAAGGGGCCAGTAGCTCAATGCTACAATAGTATAACATAAATATAGAAGGTCCTAGGTTCAAGTCTTAGTTGGTTCATAAAGTGATCAATATGATATTAGAGTCAAGCTATACTAGGAGCCCCCAACACCTATAGTGTGTCTTAAGAGGGATTGAAAATTAGCTACGCCTAGAGCAACAATGGATTGACCACAGAGGGACCAATAACTTGTGATAGATCACCCTAGTAGAAAATGGACAGTCCTAGATGGTCTATAAAAAGGCTCAACATTATGTAGTGCTCATATCTACTTGAAGAAAAATTGATAAATTCACAATTATGCTTTAATAAAAAAATAGCATAATTAGACAAAGGTGCAAGTCTAATAATCTCTTGCATATTCATAGATGACACATAAAGGAGACATCTAAATAAAAAATTAGCATTAAAATGCAATAATCATAAGGTATGCTCAAATGAGACTACATTCTTGAATTTTATGTCCACATTATTTAAAATTGGAATGAACTTGCTAGATTATTTATGATCAATGAAAAACATAGGATAAGAGTATTTCAAATAGAAATATATCTTGTCATCTTTCGATTGGATGTTTTTTTGGTTTTAAGAACCTTATTAGGTATTTACACCACTTTTATAATTTATTTCATGTTGAAGGAAAAATCATTAAATAATAACTCTTCATTTATAATTTGAAAACTTAGTGGAGTTTTAAAAGTATGATCACAACCAACCATGCATTTTACACCCAATTTAAAGTGTTTATCAAAACATTTGTGTAAGTTCAAAAAATTCTTTAAAAATATCAACATACATTTATTTTAATAAGTCAAATGTTTATACCCTTTGAAAACAATCTTTCAATTCATAAATCCAATTAAAAAAAAATTAGTGGGAAAAGTGACCCTAAATTTAACTACTAAATTAGCTCTAATCTATCTTTCCCTTTGCTTAATATTGTAATGCAAACCAACTAAGGTTTTATGATTAGCTAACTACATCAAAGGAGAGCCAATTTTCCAAGGTTTTGTTCCTTTATTAAACATAGGATAGATTTGATGTGTATGATTAATTTACCTAATAAATATAAGCCCTAATATGAAAAGATGAATGATTGCACTGATAGAAATGGGTACAAATATTAGATTTGTCTGTAGAGGGGCACTTATAGTTGAAAGTTGAGCCTAAAAGATAGAGGCAAGGGTATGGGGTTCTCTAGTTCAATGGATTTTGAACATTTAGATGCCATATCACTTTAGTATAGTCTGCAAGCTATCTCCTACAACTTGTCTTTGATAGAAGTTTTTGATTTGACATGTACACAAAAAAAGAAGGAAATTTTGTGTTATATAGGAATTTTCCTCAATCAAACCCTTGTGTTTATGTTACCGCCTCCACAATAGTAATGATAATGATGGTATAAATTGCATGCACTCAATAGGGAAACAAAAATAAAATAAAAATGATTATAATCAATGAATATCAAATAAAGTTACCTTAGGAATGAAATCCTTGTTCAAGTGATGTCACACCATATGTTGCCACAAACAGATGGTGAAGAAAAAATGAATTGTCTTGAACACAACTCAGATCTCAATTCTTTGTTGTATTGAAGTCACTTTCCTCATCACATACAAGGATAAATAGGCAGATTCTTGGAGATCTTGCAATTGTTAGTGCTCATAATAATAAGCATGAATATAGCATCTTACAATGAGTAAAATATAAGTTTTCTAATATGTTTTTGACTTTGTAGTGTCAAAAAAAGTCTAGTCCCTTTTCATAATTAATATGGGAATAATTAACTTAATCGTACCTTGGGTTAGTGTTGAAAGGTGTTGTACATATTCAAATTAATCTAGGCCCATTTTCAAATTAAACATACTTAAATTATTCCTTACTAAAGCTTTTTAAAGTGTTGTAACACACTTTCAGACTTTTCAGGGTTACTTTAATCAATGGAGCCTAATGGGCCCATTTTTCAAATAAAATGCACCTAATATGTACCCAATTTATGGTGTTGTAAAGTGTTGTAACACATTTTCACAATTATCTAGGGTCCTTTTAATTAATTTTGGTTAATTAGAGTTAATTAGCCCCTTTAATTCAAATTTAAGCCTTATATGTGACACCCATAATCCAAATTACATAACATTTAATTCGGAAAAATCAAGGTCCTAGAAATTGGTGCTAGGACCCATTTTCCCTACGTGGCAAATGAATCATCCCTCTATAGGAACCTCCTTTCTTGGCATATTCTACATGGGTTTTTGATGTTCTTTCATTCCCTGAAGGAAAGGTCCTAGAAAATAGTGCCAGGACCCATTTGCCTTAGGTGGTGAATGGGTCCTCCCTTAATGAGGACTCCCTTCTTTAATTTCATTCTGGTGATATTTCAATAATTTTCATCTCTAGATCTGGCGTTAGCTTGAATTGTTTGAATTTTAGGATTGATTCTCAAATTATGTATAAATACAAGGCTATTCCACACAATTTCAACTATTTCAAGCAAGCTAAGAAACAAAGGAATTTCATGACATAAAGTATTCATAGTCAAGAAGCAAGCAAAAGTGAAGTTTGGAGCAACATTGGAAGGTCTTGAAGCTCATTTTTTGTTTGAGATCAAGCATTAGTAAAGGTTGATGATAGATGCCTATGGAGAATCATGAGGGATTCTAGGTGTTGGGAGATGTGCGAGACATACAACCAAGCCTAAGGACATGTTTCCTAAGTGATTCCTTCTTCTATAATCATCCTATTTGTATACTACACAAGGTTTTTAAGATTTGTGGCTTAGTAGGGGAATTAGACATCTCCTTTAGTGAGTCATTTGCATTATTCATGTTACATTTAGGGTTCTATCCTAACACTATTGGATATAGTTGCCTTTGTATTTTAATAGATATTAGTCTTAGACAAACTTAAGATTAAGATTGCACACACAATTACATGTTTCAAATTTTCATTCATCATCAAAGCTTTAATTACCAACAAGGGGTTTGACTAAGGAAAAATCTTATCCACCAATATAGGAAGATCTAGATCCAAAAAAAGGAATTTCAAAGGTCAAAGGAGAAGAGAAAATTTGGAAGTTGAAGATCAAATTCAGAGATTTCCGGAAGGACCTAACATGACCCATTTTCCTTTAGTGGAGAATGAGTCCCTGTTAGGCATTGAAGGGCAGCATATTCTATAATATAAAAGCTTATGTTTCAAGTTTAGAGCTCCCTAAACAATCCTACAAGGACCCATTCACCTTTGGTGGTGAATAAGTCCCTATCAACAATTCAGGGAAGTAAGATCTGACCAAGTGCATAGTATTATCTCCTTCTTATTTTACCAAAAAAATTATAGATTCATTATGTTTTGTATTAAATTTATACATTACATATGTTAGACCTAGAATTAGGGATTTCATATTATTTTAATTCATTCTCAGGTCAAGTTGTGATTTAACTCACCACCACATCCTTGGATAAAGGAAATATTACAAGATCTCTCAATCTTGAACTAATTCACCTCTTGGGTTCATAATTATTTTAAAATTCTTGGATCTCATCTTTTGAATAAAACCCTAACTATACAAAGGAGATTAGACTTCATATGATCCTTCTCCCTTTTCTTTATGTTTCATTTTGGTGAACTAAAACCTTTTTGAACACCTTAGTTTCTGATTTGGAGTGCATTCAAACCCTAGATCCTCTTTTGCACTAATTTTGCATTGCATTTAGAGTTTTCTTCATTGTGCATTAGTGAACATTGCATGTAGAATTAAATTTTGTGTTTGCATTGCCTATATTTATTAAAAATATAAAAAATTGGTTTAAATCTGATTTAGTTTCCTATCTTGTTCACATTGAGATCATCATTCAAGCATTTAGATTCAAATTGCATTCTATATTTACTCATCTTAGTCATCATTTAGTCATAGTAAAAGCTACATTTAGAGACCTCATATCAAGAAAATCTATTACAAAATTCACTGTTATAGATATGAGGCATCATACACATAGAATTTACTTAGAAAAATTGAAATAAAACTTAGAAAACCCTAAAACTAGGACCCATTCACCTTTAGTGGAAAATGAGTCCCTAGACACCCTGATCAGTAAGATTTATGGGCATGTTTTGGAATTTTAAACCCCTTTATGATCCCTACAAATACCTACACCGAGACCCATTCACCATTGGTGGTGAATAATTCCCTGTACAAATTTTGACAAAAAAAATTCTAAGTGGTTTTTAGTTTTTGATAATCATTTTTGTCCCTATTATGAAATTTGAGAAATACTAGTTTAAAACAGATTGATTTTTCTTTCAAACTATTGTTTATTTATTAGATATAGTAACATTGGAAAAATAGTTTATTGCATCAAAGTGACATTAGAATTCTACATTTTCAGTATTATTGCATTCATAGACAAGTTAGATTACATTATGTATTCATTAGAAAACAAAACAAAAGACAAAAACAACAAAAAATAAAAGTAAAGTCAAGTTTCCTTTTAAACGTTAACCTATCCTTCAAGCTTTTAGTAGCTACGAATTTGACATGTTAGATGAATCGCTCAAGGAATTCATCTCACAAATTTCATCCACTAAGGCTTGTCATGAAAAAAAAATACAAAGATGTTAATACAATCACACCACACTCATAATTTATCCTCCTTCACACTAACCACAAGTTCAAAATAAACCTGTACTTATCCTTGATCCACTGAAAAAATACTTCGCTTGACAATGGTAATTCTTAAAAAAAAATGACCTGTAATACCATTGTGCATACCTAAAATACAAGGATCAATAGGCAACAACAAACAAGTCATGTTTCATTACTTGTAACATACCATCTCATAATACACAAGTAAACTCAAGAATTTACTAGAAGGTAAATCAACTTAGTAAACAAGAGAGATAATTTTTTATTTTATTTTATTTTATTTTCATTTGCATAAGCACAAGAATAAAATATAACTTTTCTAGATAAAATTCAAACTTGAATTCAAATGTAATCATAACTAGAATCAAGATAATTCCTTACAATATTCATTTATATCACATAAGATACACTTAACATAAAGAATAGTTTTACCTCATACCTGTTTTGACTGTCATAAGCCATAACATGGAGTTTGTTGCATCTGGAATGTTGATCTCTATCTTCACAAGCCTCAGAGAGTCTATTGCTACATAGTGAGAGCATCATCCGAGTGCTTTTCCTCCAACCACAAACTCAAGTGGTCCCCCGTGCACTTCCAAATTGGAAGTAACCTGGCCCTTCTCGAAGAGTATAGATATAAGGAACTATCAAGTTTCTCCATCTCAGTCCTAGGGATGTGTCCTACAAAACTCAATCGAACATACAACTCTAGATCCCTTCTAGCTAAGTATGATCATTTTGATTGGTCTTGCCATCTAGACACTCACCTCTAACTCGTCTTGGAGTTGTCTCATCCTATAGTTTACTTACTTTATTTAGAAATCTAGTCACAAACTAGTCTGTATAGAAAATCCATTCTAGCCAATTTGACTTAGATCTAATCCTTAATCTAGGATATTCATTCAATGTAAAAATTTAGGTATTTCGAACCTTTTAAAAGTCCCTTATTGCATCCTTGCAATATCTAGGGTTTATGGCGTCCTGTCATTTTACTCTCAAGATTCAATACCCATCATCTTTGATGTGTTAAATCAAGTTTCAACATTATCGTAGAATCTCTTGAGGTATTATAAAGACTTCCTGTCTTGTTCTATGGTTTCTCGACCTTTCATTGTCAATCAATATACATGTATACATACAATGTCATATCTGACATAAGCGTTACCTATTTCCTTGTTCTCCAAAGATAATAGCATTAGTGAAGCAAAACATAAGAGAAATTACTTCTAGTCTTACCCAGACGACTTAGCATTTCTCAAATTCACATTTCATAAAACATGAATAATCATGATATTCAAGGAATATTCTCGTTGATATATATATATATATATCTTAATCAATGTTGTTACTTCTCATGTAGTTAGTACTTCGACTAAGTTCAATCCTTCAACCTTAATAGGTTAGATCCGTAGGAGATAAAAAAAATTGCTTCCAACTTCCTTTTCTACTCAATTTTATTCACCTTCAAATAAGGATAGGGTATAAAATCATATGAATATCATCCTTTATATAAGTATGTCGCATATACCTATAACAATAATCTCAAGTACAATAGACATGAAGGTTAAGTTTTGGTCTCCCAACATCCCCTTCTCGAAGTTGGTTATGACATTGATAACAAGTATTGGAATAATGAAATTCCTTTGTACACATAATTCTAAAATAAGTTCAATAAAGACTACAAGATCCATATCATTATATTGTCAAGATCTCTCTTTCTCTTGAGGACCATAAAATAAGCAACCAATTTTATCAATGCTATCTAGGGTTCCACATTTCTGGATCACCTATTTCCTTAAGCATGTATTTCAAGGAAATTTGACGAAAGGAATCTTAATCCCTACAAGAAAAATTTATCTGTGTTGCATCCTCCTTGCTTCAATATCGTGATGATATTATCTCACCAAGAAGTCCCTTGAAAGGACTAGCAATATTTTCCTATGGAGCTATCCTAGTCTTTAACATCGACCAAGGATCTAATTCCATTTTCCTTATTTTCCCATTGCCATCTTAAATTCCAAATTCAATAATATGAGACAATACAACATAATTATAGTGCACTCTAGCTTTCTCTAGACCTCTTAGGTGCTATACAAACCCTCATTATTCTAGGAATATGAAAATTCTATAAAATAACCATTCTTTGACTAACGTCAATTGAATAATTCTAAAGGTTTTATTCACATATCAATACTTACAATCCTATTGATAATCCAATGTTCACTATCTTTCATCTTAAATGAATTATGAACTCATACCACTGGGGTTTCTCAATACCTCGAATATTCAAAAACATAGTTGTTAAGATCCTTAAGTGTTATGATATCTCTGACCTTGGATATTCCAAAAGAGGTCAATATCTCTCTATTGCTCTAGATGAAGGGTTTCTAGCACAAGCTTGATAACATTTTCAACCCTTATTCTCATGTTGGGAAAACATAACTATTTTAATATCCTTGCTATTGCATAGACACTCCTCTGAGATATTCATCTCTGGTTACTATTAATCACATTGGATATAATCTGATCGACTACCTAATGGATTTAAATAGTGATGACGAACAAACTTTGAGCTCAATCTATATACAAAATAATTCTCAACTTTTCGTTTATTTCACAACTTATACTAGTCTTTGAGACATCATCACCCACAGGAATTCTATTTCCAAAGCAAAGCTTATGCAACTAGAAGCTATGACGAAACATATAAGGTGAGAAGGTCCGACTCATACCTGAGTGATCCTACCAATTATACCAAAATGTTATACCTTTCTTCCCTCTAGTATGACAACCTCCCTGTGATATGACACAACAAAATGTATCTTCCCCACTAAGCTTGAGCTTCCTCCTTCTCTGGCATCCATCCTTTTTGGGCTAAATAAATTGGGAGCTCTTAGAAAACATGCTATCCTCATTCCCTTATCAACTAATGAGTAGATATAAAATGTAGTATTCTAAAAGGAGTTCATTGATGTCGATAGTTTCTGTTGAAGTACTTCTTCCTTTTCCTTGACGTCATCTTCCACAATGCAATATGTACTCCTCCCTTGCCCTATCGGCTCGTAAGAAATATAATATGACTTACTCAACACTCTCAAGTAACCATATTTTCTTTCATTTCTCCCCATAAACACTCCTCTTTTTTTTTTTTTCAAACCAAAGGCCCCCGTACCCAGTGCAAGGAGAGTTCCCCCTAAAGCAAGGTCGTCCCCACTTTAAAAAATGATTTCCAACTCCCCCCCCCACGTCGGCTCATAAGAAAATCCATTATAAAAGCTGGTTACTTGATGGTAGTAACTTCCCACACCTCGAATTATCCCCTCGGAAATCCATAGTTACTGTGTTAATACTGGTAGGCAAGAAACATATAAATGAAATTTAGTTATCTCCTTATCTTACGTGGAGAAGGCCCAGATTATGAATGAGAAAATTTGAATCACCGATGGGTTAGAGCCCGTGCCACTTTGTGGTAATAAATATGTGGCCAAATGGTTTAAGGTTGGCGCAAGAACATATAAGAGTTGGACTCTATATAGCAACTTACATTGGGTTGATCATTTTTCCTTCCCACCGCTTAACAACCAAACAAAACATAGGAAAATAGCATAATTAAAGAGGATGGTAAAAGGAATATCAATGTCACATAGAGGTGCCAATAATATAAGTTGGCGGTTATTAATTCTTGCTATATGCATGTGGGCGTCATTGCCATATCACCAAGAACATTAATATAATCATTTCTAGATATCACTCATCATGCTTCCATTAGCATGTAAGCATTTATATATTAATGATATTTTATATCATTATCATTATATATATATCAAATATATATATATTTGTATGAGTAAATATACTATTCTATTTTAGTTTATATAAACATATTTATATACACAAATGGACATATATATATATTTATATCCAAATGTTGAAGTGTACTCATCGTATACATTGTGAATATATATACATATATTTATTACCACATGAGCTTTTATATATGTATCCTTATGCATTATAAAATTAAATGATTACCCATTTATTTCTAATCCATTTAAAATGAGGAGAACAAGACTTAATGCAAATAAAATAAAATAAAATAAAAAATTCTCTCTCTTGTTTATTAAGTTGATTTACCTTCTAGTAAATTCTTGAGTTTACTTGTGTATTATGAGATGGTATGTTACATATGGTATCTGAGCTAACCGGGTTCAACACATGGACCTATGAGGTCATTACGAGAAAAATCATTAAACATTTAGCATATTATCTAAGGATAGAGTTGGTTTGATGCTAGAAGGACATAGAGAAAAACCACAGAAACTTTCTGAAAGACTTTGAGACTTTGACTAGAAAGGTAAAACCTTGGTCAATTACTTATCAGACTAAGAGCTCAGGTAGAGAAGTTCCTGTATGAATTTAATACTACTCTTCTTTTTCAAGAATTAAGGATGGAAGAACTTGGAAGTAGTCAACCAGGTGTTGGAGCATCTGATCATTGGAAATCCTTGAGACTATATCAACGACACCTAGATAAGATGGGTTTTAGTCTAATTTTTAGATGGCTTGGAATGAGCCAAGTGGAATAAAGTTTTGTAATGAGGAATGAAGAAATAAGTTGTGTTCCTATTGTAATCTTTGTATAAGATGATCTTATGATATCATCTAACAAGTGAGTGATAGATATTCCAAGAAATAGGAGTGAATCTAATATAACACCTTTATTTGCAAAATGATTAAGCATGATGTAAGTCTTAAGAGACTTATTTGTTTGATATGCTTGTAACGCAATCTCTAACCCACTGTAAGCTTTTGGAAAATCTGAATACAGTGCAGCAATCTACACCCTTGTAGTGACTTAGTCAAGTCACACAGTGTATTAACAGTGTTCTTCTAGATTTTGACACTTGGACTTTTGGTGAAGTTCATTTTAATATTTGCAAGGATTGTCATTGCTTTATTCTTTATTTTGAAATGGTCTAGCCACCGAAATTTGAAGATTGTTTATCTTATGACCGGTTGGTCAAAATTTGATTTATTGTTGGAAGAGCTCATTCTTTGATTTATTGTTGAAATTCAAACCACTTATATTTTGATATTGAGTTGAGTTTTTTTTGTGGTGGCTATACAAGAACTTTTGGTTGTTCACTATGTTGGATGTAATGCTCTTCTCTATCATGGCCTAGATGGGCCTCTGATGGATTGTGTAAGGGAGTAAATTGTGGAAATGCACCTGATATGTCATTAGCTTCATAGAAGAAATAAACCTTGTGTGGAAAGGAATTGGTTCTGAACCCTTTTAGGGTTATATAATTGATATGTCAGTTATCTGAAGGAGTTCTTATGCAGATATCACTTTTGAACCTTATGTTATGGTATGTGGGTGGACATGTAGTCCACTAAGCCCAAGTGAATAGTCTCTCCAAGTCGAGCAGGGTGGTGAACCATTACTACATGGATTGCAAAGCGTATGTATATAAAACTATGGCCATAGTGAGTGTCATTGCCATGGCGTGCACTCGTCAGTTCACAGTACTCTAGGCACTTAGCTAACCAGAGTTGTCGTACTTAGTAGGAGGGTACCCTTAGTAGTGCGACATAGCTGGTTAAGTGGGGGTACACAACAGAGCTCAGATGGCAACTATGAGGGTTTCCAACACAACCTTTCATCAAAAGGTAGGACTGCTTCTAGTTAGGAAGTTTGTAGAGGAACCGCTTAAGACCTTGATTGGAAGGAAAAATAGCCAAGTGATGCTTTCCCTCTTTTTAGTGGCATGCTTAGTCTTGGAGGACAGATGAACTAGAAAAGGAATTCTAATCCTTCCTCTTGTATTTATTTATCAACTTATTTTGATGATGCATGAAATAAATGAAATTGGTACTTGGTGAAAAACCTTTTCAGCTAGAAAAGTGAAGGTTGATGTTACTATTTGTATCTTACATGAGGAATAGTTGTACCTTACATGCTTAATGTTGTTAATCTTTGGTATAATTATCTTGGTGAACCTACGTTAAAAGTAGTTGATTGCTACATGTAGAAAGATACATCCACCTTTTATGGTGTTTGATATAACTTCTATAATTTTGATAACAAGGTGACTCCATTTGAGACATTGGACAGGAAAAGATGTCGAACTCCTATAAGCTAAGTGAGCTAGAGGATAGGATTAGCATTAGTCCATATATGTCATCTGAAATGGATAAACAAATCAAACTGATCAAACAGATTGGTGAAAGATGATAATAGATAGAAAAGTTTCATAAAGTAAGGAATGTTTTCCAAACTAGCTCCTTGAAATAAAGGAATCTTCAAAAAAATTCTTGAAGTTATGAATTCGATTGATTAAAGAATCATTCTATTCTTAGCTATGACCAGGAGGTAAAATTCTTTATATGAATTACATTTTACAAGTATATAACAAATGATAATTATATTCTCAGAATGTTTTACAGGTACAGGACCAAGGCGTGGTCACGATTGAGTTTCTTAAATGCAAGGTCCAGTGGGACCAGTATCCAAAGGGTAATATGAAATGGAAAGTTTACCATGATTTTATATGAAAGATTATCTAAATTGCTTATACTTTTGCAAGATAAAACAAAATTTTTATCTTATTAAAGTTTCAGATGCATTGGATCATCGAGGACAATGACTCTTATGGGGAGAGATTTTTTACATCCCTAACTTTAATTTTGTTTTACTTTTTACTTTTGAAGTAATTAGTAGATGATTACGCATGATTCAATCATTTGATGTTTAGGAAAATGTCTAGAAAAATCAATGTTTCATGAGTTATGTTTATTTGACTAAAATTGACATGTGTTTAAAAGTTGTCAAGAGGCGATGATTTCATGAGGATTATGAAATGATTAATGATACACTCATCTTGTGTTGCTGATGGCAAGTTGCATTCAGGAAAGTGGTTTCTCCCTCGAATAAAGGGAGGGAGAGCATCATCAGAGAGAAGGGTATAGATACAAGGAGCAATCATATTACCTCCAGAGAAAGTAAGGGGAATATCACCTGGGAAATGGGTAAGTTAAGAGTCCCTATAAATTCCATTTGAGAGTTGTTTAGGTCAAACAGTTGACCTTGTTTAACCATGCATGTCTAGGATTGTTAGTGGCATCACAAAGGTAAATAGACTGTGAGGTCATTAAGTCTTGTTCTCCTCATTTTAAATGGATTAGAAATAAATGGGTAACCATTTAATTTTATAATGCATAAGGATACATTAAGTCTTGTTGAGTCTTGAGAAGAAGCAAAGACTCAGGGGGAGTCTATTATGGTAATGTGTTTTACCCCTATGGAGTCTAGAATGAGGTATGACATCTTGTATTTGCTTTTGGTGATATAAGATGTAGAGAAATGGCTTGTAAATGCCACTATTTCATTATGTTTTTGAAATACAAGTTAGAGTACATTGACAGATCTTTGGTGAGGTTGATGCTCAATTCTTAAGGTGTTGTTGAATCTAGTGTCTTGCTAGTAAACTAGACAGTGTTTTGAAGGAAGAGAAAGGAATTAAATTCCTTAACCTTTTGTTATTACTGATAGAGGTAATCATCCAATTTGAAAGGTAATGAATGAATCTCTGCATTCAGGAATGTTTTTGTTTGGTCTAGTGGTTGACAGTTTTCAAAAGTTTTTGATATAACAGTGCACTTTTGTTCTTAAATGAACTTTTTGGGTGCTTGGGTTTTGGAAATAATGGTATGTCGTTATGACATCTTTGAGTGGTGTGGAGTCATATTGATGAGTTCCTCAATATATTAAAAATAAGAAAGCCTTTGTTTTGAAGGGATTTCGATGGATTTATCTTTGGAGAACAATGATTGAAAAACATGTATGATGTTATGACTTATTTCTGTGATGATATTATTCAGTGTTGTGTGAGGGATGAGATTAATTATCTTTGGTAATTTTTAATTGTTCCTTGTGTGGTAATAGAAAGTTCTCAAATGGTTTGAGGATGGGTGTACAAGAACAAATTGACGATGAATTATGCTAAGAGACTATCATAACTAGGATTTACATTGAATGAATGACTAGAATGCTTGTTAACTAACTTTTTCATTGCAAACTTAGAAAGGATAGATAAGTTAAAATTTTGAAATAATAATCTATGAAAATTCAAAACGCAATGTAAAAGAGTGAAATGAAATACAATTTTCAAATGATAATTGAGTGATTATGCTATGCAACAATGTGGGAATGCAAATTTAAAATTAAGCAATGCATGAAATGAGCCAAATTAAGCTAGATTTAATGAAATGAATTTAACAGGAACTCAACCCACTGATATAGATAGTTAATGGAAGAAAATAGAAACATAAAAACAAGGTTTTTAGTTCTATAAAAGGTAGTTTTAGGGGTGAAAAGGGACTAATTCGCCCAAGGTGGCGAATGAGTCCTGGTGAGGAATTTTTTTAGAATTTTCAAATATTTTTGATGGATTTTGGTGTGTGTTGGGCTGCAAGATGTAGACCTAAAATTAGAATGCAAAATTTTAGAAAATTTGAATGATTTTAGATGCCAAAAATGCAACCTAAATGCACTTTTCATGAATGCAAATTTTGAAACCTAGCATGCAAATTGATCAATGCAAACCCTAATGCAAAGTTAATGCTAAGATAGATGTATGATGAAGGACTCCAAATTAGAAAAGAAATTATTCAAAAAAGCGGGTTCACCAAAATGAACCAAAGATTTTAATGGTTCGGAATGCTATGTCTCTTTTGCTTAATTAGGGTCTTTCACCTAATGGAAAGAGATAGATCCCACAAAAAAAATCTCGGTGGTTCATTCAAATAAAGGAATGTATGATGTGATTATGACTAAATGAATTGATATAAATGTAGCTAATTAATGAAATTGATTGATTATTAAAGCAAAACTAATGAAATGTGCAAAGTTTGAAAACACATTGTGTAACACAAAAACACCTAGAAATGAATGCAAAATGTAACAAAAATTGATGGAACTGATAGTGTGCACCTGGGATATTGATGGAAATTGGAAATGAATTTTGGAATGTTGTTGATGCTGATTTTTATGCCTAGTGTAACTCATTCACCATTCTAGGCGAATTAGTCCCAGATCTATGAAACTATTATGGAGCTCGTTTCAAACAAATGGGTGTCTGAAAATGCAAAAAATTGAAATCAAGCTTGGAAGTGGGACTCATTCACCACCCATAGTGAATTATTCAAATTTTTAATTTCTAAAAATCCAAGAGTGGAAACTGAAGTCTTCGATTTGCTCTTGGTCTCTTGACAAGTATCCACCTCTAAAAGTTTGATTTTTGAACCTGAAAGTGACTTTTTGTTGATATTTTTCCTTGGTGAATAGGAAGGTGTCTTTAACAAATTTACAACTTGATCTTAAATTATTTCTAAACGTCCAAGATGTCTAAATCTATAAACACATAAGACAAGAAAGAGAAATGTTGGATGCTAGGTAATGGGGGTTTTCCTTGGCCAAACCCCTTTTAGGTAATTATACCAAAATGATAAAATAATGTAATGAATCATGCAATAATGAAGTTATTACCTTTCCATGAAGATTCATCTTGAAATTCTTCAGAAAAACATAAAGAATCTACCCTTGAATATCTGAAAATTTCTATTTTAATGACTTGAAATGATGAAACCCTAACTTGCATGACTTGAGATGGAAGAATGAAGGATGAATAATGAAGAATGGTTATGAATGAGTTAAGAGATGCAAATTAGGGTTTAGAGACTTTATTTGATAGGAAATTCACCTTATTCACTTGTAAATTGGATCCCTAAGGCCGACATGAAGAAAAAAAAACTTAAATTCCAAAATTTCCTGCTCAAAAGTAAAAAATGGTCCAAATAGGACTCATTCGCCACCTTGGGCGAATTAGTCCCACCTGGTAGGGACTGATTCACCATAGATGATGAATTAGTCTCAATGGGGGCCATTTGACAACTAGGATGCTAGGAAGTAAGGAAATAAGGTTTGTATGATGACTTTGTTAGGTATTTCATCAAATATTACCTCAGGATGCACAATATGGGGTAATAGAGTACTATTAATGATGATGTGAAAGTCAATTAGGGCTTGGGACACAAAATTTAATGTGAAAGTGTGATTAAATACACTTTACAACACTAAAATAAGGTCCACATAGCCTAGGAAGGCACAAGAACCAATGTGAATGTGTAAAACATATTACAATACTAGGTTAAAGTTAGGTTTATTTTACAAGCCTTCTAGATTGATGTGAAGGTGTAATTAAATACATTTTATAATGGTGAATTAGGGGGAGATGGGTTCATTAAGTCTAGAAAAGTGTGAAAGTATTTTACAACACCTTCACAAGACATCGACAAATGAATTTGCAAGGGTCCAAGACCTAGCACTGTGGATGCATAAAATGCCTCAAAACACTAAATCAAGACCTCATTAAGTTTATTTTATCATGAATTATTCCTCAAATCAAGCAAGTTGTCTTTTTTCTATGGTAAACCTAGAATAAAAAAAGTTTAAAAAGTTAAAGAGAAAGTGGTTGAATAGTATTCCATGGTTCCTTCTATTCATCCCCTCGGGGAAGAAAAGAAACCTATGATTGATCAACCTACTCCTACACAAACATAACTTGAAAAATGAACTAAAAGAAATAGAAATACTAGAGAGGAATAGGTGTAGATGTTCTCTTGCTCAAAAGTTAAATGAAGAAAACAACAAAGAAAATAAAAATCCAAACTTGACTGAAGTAATGCATGATGAGTCTCCCCCTTCATCGAAATGAAATGATCCTATACCACAACTGCAACAAGAGCTAAACCCTTCTTTGGAAATTATCATTCGACCACCTGTTGTGATTAATTTGGATGAAAATGATGAGATTGAAAAAGATTTATGAACAAGTGCATAATGAATTGAATACATTATTTTCCTCTTCCATGAACTTAAATGACAATTCTCCTAAGAAGATTGTTGAACCTGGTGATGGCCCTAGTTCAGAGCTTGCTATTATCCCTTTGGATAGTTATCCACCTTCTATATATGATGAACAAAATTTGGATGTGGATGACCTACTCATAGGTGACTGACATGTGCCTTACTAGTCTTTTGCATTATTTATTTTCTATGTATTTTTCTTTGATGTGATTGCATGTGTGTCATGTGATCCCCTGTATTGTTTTGTTTGATGTATCTCTCTCTTTATGGAATTCCTCAATTTGTACCTTCATTCTTCTCTATGTCATAAATATTTTATCTTTATCTTTATCTTTTCTTTGTCTTTTGTTTTCCTTTTGGGGATGATGCAAGGCATTGGGAGATTCATGTATCTTCCATGTTGACCCAAAATATTTTCCTTTATCTTGTTTTTTCCTTTTGGGGATGACGCAAGGTGTTGACACATTCATGTTTCTTCCATGTTGACTTGAAATTTTTTTCTTTGTTTTCAATCTCTTTGTGTCATTCTTCTAGTTCTATGAGTATTTGGGGAATGATGATAGTTCTGAGCTCTGTAAAAACATTGTAGCAAGAAGATACTAACCCCAAATACATAGATCCCTTATATGTGTTTGGAGTTTCATTTTTGGGGGGAAACAGCTCTCTTTCCTTTTGCACAATGTAGTTTTATTTGGAACCATATGAATTGGCATAGTGCTTTTCAAGTTAGCTTTCATGTATTCTTTATTGTTAGCATTTATCATTTGATACTTTAAAGTGATTTCTCACAACATGGTGTTTAGCAATTTGTTTAAAGTGGGGGAATACATTGGCATTATTATTTTTCATTTTTCTTTTTCATGCTTCATGGTGTAGTCTTCTTACTCTATGTAATATGTCTTTTACTTTGTAGATGAAATTGGGTGTGATGTCCTTCAAGAGTGTGATCTCTCTCAACATATTACATTCCTCTTAGTGGCTTGATGCAACACACTGCATCCCCTAAGTTGTCAATCTTCTATTCTTTGATTGGTCCTCTCTTAGAGAGATTAGGAAAAATGTTCCCTAAGTTAAAGACCTTATGTGAACTAAGAAAGACTCCTTTGAATGTTCCCTAGTTTTGCATTTACAATTTAGGTTATATGGCCACCTTGCATAATATATATTATATGCTTTTGGATCGATCTTGTTTGTTCACGAGTTCCAAGCATACGAATCATTGCTTGCCTCATGAAGCTCAAAGTTCATTATTGCATGGCACCTTATCAAAGTTATCAGGAGGTATAAATTTGGTATGGTTTGATTTCAAGCCCAATGGAGGCATGACTTTCCCATAGCCACTCATGTGTGTGTGTGTGTGAGTGCATACCAACCATGTGTGTATGTGTCTCACCTCTTTCAAATCCTCACCTAGTGGATGGACTGAATTTCCAATGCCTTAGAGTGAGTGTGCATTTTTTTTGGATAAATAACCTAGATCTGATCCACATCATGTTGGAAAAATAGTTAAAGCTTGATCCATCCATCCCTTTATTTTGGTTCTTCTTTTCTCTTTGTCTTTGGCAATGCATGCTTGTTCCTTAACGATGTTATTTATTTAATTTTCATGGATGTTCTTGATTTTGGGGGCTTGATCACCCCTCTTGATTGTTGTTGTCCCATCTTACTGGCATTTGTGTACTTGGAACCCTCTTGAAGCAATTTTGTTTACTTTAGTGTGAGTTTGAAGTAGGTTCATCCTCTCACTAAAGTGGGGGCTAAATGCAGTATCAAAAAATGCTATCAATGGCATTTTCACACTTGTTTGGGCCATCATAAAATTGAGCCTAATGATGTCTTGACTAAATGTTGTAATGTGTTTAACACACTCACATTAGGTATTCCACCCTTGTAAACTAAATAAACCTAATCATACCTTATTTAGAGTTTTTTAAAGTTTTGTAACACATTTTCACACTTTTCTAAGGTTTTCATAAATAATTGAGCTTCTTTTGCATCCACAAGACTTAATTAATACATCTTTTCGAGGATAATCCTAACATAAATCCACATCTAATCATTATTTAGGTGTTTTTTAGTTGTGTAGCCTATATTTAGTGATCTAGGACTCATATGCAACCTTGGACATATGAGTCCCATCTAGGGTTTTGGGTCTCAATCTAGATTTTACACTTTTCTAAGCATATTTGAAAATGGTCCCATAATTAATGCCTAATGGGACTCATGCGCCAATTCTGGTGTATTAGTTTCATGTGGCCCAATATTAAATTAAATTTAAATTCTTGGTGATATTTTATCCTCCTAGATCTAATGTTGGCTTGTAGTGTTGCAATTTCATGAAATTTGGCATGAACAAGTATGAATACAAGTTTCTTTCACTCATTTTCATCCTAACATCCCCTTAATTCAAGAGATCATACTAAGTCTTCAAGTATTCATGCATTATAGTGAATTGGAGTTCACAAAAGAATTCAGGTGTTTACAAGAGAATTCAAGATTCTTCAAGGGTTGATTATCAAGTGTTTTAGAGCATTATTCAAGCATCAAGCATCTTGTCAAAGTCTTCATGCATCATGTTCATTTTTGAGCTAACATTTGTGATGTAGGGTTTCATTATTCAAGCTACCATTCACTTGAAGATCTATCATATTAAAGTGAGAATCAAGATCTACATCCATCAGTCATTTAATGCGTGTTTGTAGTAGTTTATTTCTAGGGTTTTGTGAGCTACAACATTCCATTTTGTTTATTCTTCATTCTCTTTTCTTATTTCATTTCATTTCAAGGTTTGATTACCAAAATGGGGTTTGACCAAGGCAAACCCCTTTCTACTAACGAAACAACATTTTTCCCTCTCTTTAGTATGTGATTTGTAGATTTGGGTTGTTTAGAAATATTGAAGAGAAGGTTTGGAGAAAATTTTCAAGGTGTTTATAGTTGTTAATGTGGTCACCTTGCATCAAAGATCATTGGAGAACATCTACAGGTTACAACTTAAAGATTCAAATCTGAAAATCAAGTGGAAAGGATGGAGCATACCTTGAAGAATAGAATGAAACTTTAAATTTCTAGAAAACCCTAACTAGACTGATATGCCACTACTGGCGTATGAGTCCTAGTTTGGGATAAATTTGTAGATTTTACAAGTTTCAGACACCTCTTTGCAAGATTCGAGTTTCTACCCAGAATGTCATATGAGTTGTAGAAAGCTTTAGAATCAATGTTTTTAGCATTTCATAACTTCATCTAGTCATTTTTGAGGTTTCCAAGTGCACACCTTTTATCTATCAACTTTGTATTTTGATTTATATGCATTTTTAGGTCATCTAGTGAAGTCTTGCATTACATTAGGGGTGAGCATTAGGTCTTGCATTTTATTAGTCTTTCCAATCCCTAGCTTGGTGGTGAACCCCTCTTTAGTTTATAATCAGACCCTAGAACAACCCTACTATAAGATCTCTTTCTACATTGCATATCTTAGATTGAGATCTCTAGGGTTTTCCTTTAATGAGAGAGTGTGAAGATTTTTATTCTATTTCCCAAGTATAGAATCAACAAAATTCAACCTTTAAGATGTGAAACTTGATAATTGTATTAGTATGTGTGTGGAATTCAAAGATTTGAATAAAGAATCTTTAAAATATGACTGTCCCCTTCCTAATATCAACATCATAGTAGAATCCACTATGAGAAATGCATTGTTGTCATTGATGGATGGATTTTTTTGGGTATAACCAAATCTTTATCAACCCTAAAGATCAATAAAAAATTGCTTTTATGACAACTTGGGGAACATTTTGCTGGGTGGTCATGCATTTTGGATTGAAAAACATAGGAACAATATATCAACAAGCAATTCCATTGATATTTCATGATTATATACATAAGATCTTGGAAGATTATGTTGATTACATTCTAGCCAAATCTTTAACTTGACAAAACCATGTAAATGTTCTTCATAATTTTTTTGAATGAATGTAAAAGTACAACATGAGATTGAATCCAAAAAAGTGTCTTTGGCATAGATAGTGGAAATTTGTTAGGTTTTATCATATCACACAAAGGCATTGAGTTCAACACAAAGAATATTGATGCTCTTATCAGTATGCCACCTCCTAGAAACATCTCTCAATTACGTAAATTACAGGGAAGGATTCAAGATATAGATCATTTCATAGCTTCCTTAGTGGATCAAACATTACCATTCACACAACTCCTTAAGAAATATGTTCAATTTAATTGGAATGAGAATTATAAATAGGCCTTTGAGATTTTGAAAGATTATCATGTTACTCCACCTGTTTTGTAACCTGCTATGCAACACAAGTCATTCATCCTTTACATTGTAGCATCCACCAATGCTCTTGCAACATTGTTGTCTCTACAAGATGATAAAATTAAAGAACATCCTATCTATTACATTAGCCAAAATTTTATCGATTATGAAACTCATTACACGATGATAGAGAAACAATGTTTGGATCTTGTGTTCACTACTAGTAAACTGAGACATTATTTACATAATGTCGAAATCCATGCCATAACAAAGTTTGATCCCTTTAAATTTTTTTACTAAGATGTATTTATTAGGATGCTTAGTTAAGTGGGTTGTTAACTGAGTTTGACCTTAATTTTGTCTCACAAAAAGAAATTAAAGGACAATCCTTGATCGAACACTTAGCTAACACTCCTCCCCTAGAGCATTACCTAATATAAACTCATTCCTAGATGAGAATGCGTTGGCTATTGCAAAAGAAAAAGAAACATGGGAATTGTACTTCGATGGTTCTAAGTGTAGAACGGGCTCTAGAGTAGGAGTTATATTAATCCCTCCTTTAGGTTAGCCTATTCCCTTATCGAATTGTCTGAACTTCTTGTACAAATAATACTATGGAGTATGAGGCTTTAATAGTTGGTATACATGTTGTGTTAACGTTAAAATTCAAACACATATCTATATTTGGGGATTCACTCTTAATTATTAAACAAATAAATGAAACATGTAAAGAAAAGCATGATAAACTTGTTCGATATAGAGATCTTACAATGATATTATTAGAAAAATTTGAATCATATGGTAGACAACATCCCATGAAAGGACAATTGGCATACATATGCAATGGAAAGCGTTGCTTCCCTTGTATCTCCTGACAATCCCATTGTTGAATTCACATTTAAAGTTCAAATGATCCCTAAACCATCAATATATGATGAGAAAAAGAGGTGTTATTGACTAATACTGATAATTCTAATGAATGGTATCCAATGATATTCAACTATTTAAAATATGGTATCTTCCCTAAGCCTATAACTAAGAACACTTGATCACGTATGCGAAAGCTTCATCCAAATACATCATCTTGGAAGACGTTCTATATAGAAGATCATTTAATGGCCTCTTACTCAGATGTCTTAAAACATCTAAAATCCCTATAGCACATGAAGAAGCTTATGCAAGTGCATGTGGGGGACATTTTTGAAGGAGATCCTTGGTTCAAAAATTAATCCGCATTAGCTATTATTGGAGACACACAAAACATGATTTTTTTGAGTATGTGAAGAAATGTCATACATTCCAAGAACAAAATAATTTGATTCATGCCCCTACCTCTGAACTTTGTGCTCAACTTCCTATTTGGCCATTTTTGATTTGGGGTTTGGACCTTATTGGGAAGCTATCACCACCTTCTTCCACTGTACATACATTTATCACTACTGCAACCAATTGCTTCACAAAATGAGTATAAACTATCCCTATTTATTCCACAACATTTGGTGCAATATGTTGTTTCATATTGGAACTTATTATCTCTTTCTCTGGTCTCCATTCCACATTAGTTTCAGATAATGGAACTCCATTCAAAAATAATGATGTAAAGAAATTCTTGAAAACATTCAATATTCAAAACTGTTTTTCAACATGATACTATCCACAATCAAATAGACAAGAAGAAGCAACTAACAAAACTATCAAACAAATCTTTAAAAAATGGTAAATAAAAATAATAAATATTGGCATACACAATTAACCTACGCATTATGGGCTTATCGCACTAGTGTTAGAACATCCACTGGAAATACTCATTCCAATGAAGAAAAAGGAAAGAGACCTAACAATAGGGTATCCTAGGATATGTTTAGAGATTAATTGAGTTTGAATAAGGGGTTCACCACCAAGTTAGGGCTTGGAAAAATGTATGACATGCAATATCTAGTGGTTGAACTCAATGATGCATAAAACTTCATTAAATGAATTATAAATGCAAATAAATTAGAACAAAAAATTGGAAAATTATAGAGGAGCACTTGGAAACCTAAGAGATCTTGAATTGAGGAAATGCTAAATAACATAAAATTCTGACCTATTGGGACTCATATGCCAATCTAGGTGAATCATTCCTAGGTCAGGGTTTGTGCACAAGAATAACTTTCTAGAAAAAGGGTATCCAAAAATTCTAAAATCTAAAAAATGACATAAAGTGGGACTCATATGCCAAGACTAGTGAATGAGTCCAGTTATGGTTTTTTGGAGATTTAAAGTTTGGACATGGTCTTCAATATCTTCTCTTTCTATTCCACTTTGTTTCTAGATTTGAAACCCTAATTTTGGGGTTGTAGGTGACTTTTTAGTGAAGATTACAACCTTGAAAATGGGGAGAAAACTTCAAAAACTTTCTCCAAGCTTGTAACCTAATCTTCAAGGATTCTTCAAGCTCCAAGACACCTATATCTACAATCACACACAAAAGAGAAGAGATATTTGTTGCTTGTTAGAGGATATGGGTTTGCCTTGGTCAAACCCCTTGTAAGTAATTAAACCAAACGATGAAACAATTAAATCAAGGCATGAAACATGAAACGAAGAACATGGAATAAAATGAAGGAATGAAACATGAAAAAAGAAAATTAATAATGGAAAAATGATACCAGAACCTATGAGAAATGAATAATATTGATGTGACGATGATTGATGTATTCACACCCACTTTTCATAGAGATTCCATCTAAGGATAACCTTAGAGATCTCAATGCAAAGGAGATTGAAATATTGCAATAGGGTTGTCCTAGGAAATGAATATTATCTAATGAGGAATTCACCACCAAATTTAGACTTGGAAAAGACAATACAGTGAAAGGTGTAAAAAAAACCCTAGTTCAATGCAAATTAATCCTAAATGACCTAGAAAGATAAGTAAAATGCAATAGAAAATTATAAAAATGAGAGTGTGAACCTGGGATATTGAAGAAGATAGTATGGAGGTTTGGATCACTAAAAAATATGATGTTAATGCTAACTGGGACTCATTCGCTAGGCTGGGTGAATCAGTCTAGTTTCTAGGAAAATGTACAGATATAAGTTTCAACCAAAAGGGTATCTAGATCTGTAAAAATCTCTATCAGGGTCGTATTTTGGGACTCATTCACTAATAGTGGTGAATCAATCCACTTTTCCTTTTTTGGAAGTTTTGAACCGAATTATGTTCATCTTGGTCTGCTCTACTCTTTTTGACTGGTTTTTGGATCCAAAACTGCAAATTGCCACCTATAGACCTTCTCCAAGCTTCTCCAAGGCTTGATGACAACTTTAGGGATTTGAAAAATTTTCTCCAAATTTGCTTCTTGGAAGATTTTCAACCTAGCCCTTCAAATCACACACAAGAAGAGGGAAAATTTTTGTGGGGTTAGGGAATAGGGGTTTTCCTTGGTCAAGCCCCTTTTTTGTAATTAAACCTTGAAATGAAAGAAAATATGAATGGAGAATGATGAGTGAACAAATGACAATGTTGAAAATCACCAAACCTGAGCAATAAGGAGTTGAAAATATGCTTGAAATAGATGCAATGGATGTGGTTCTTAAATCTTTCTTGAATGATGTTTATCTTGCTTGAATAATAAACTCTACATCACAATTTTTAGTGCAATAACAAACATGAATAATATACGAGCTTTGACATGATGATTGGCAGTTGAAGAATGATCTAAAATGCTTGATAATCTGCCATTGAATTCCTTAGAATTCTCTTGTGAATGCTCAAATGCTCTTTTGAACTCTTGAATGCTTGTAAAATTTTGTAGGTGATAATATGAGTGAAAGAACCTTGTATTTATACTCAATTATGTAAGAATTCCCAAAATTACAACACTACAAGCCAACACCAAATCTAGGAGAATAAAATACTATCAGTAATTTGAATTAAGTTTTAATTTTGGTAACACAGGACTCATTCACCAAAGGTGGCGAATGAGTCCCATTAGACATAATGTATGGGACCAAAAATGAAAAGTGCTTAGAAATGTGTGAAACCTGCATCATGGGCCAAAAAGACCTAGGTGGGACTCATTCGCCCAAGGTGGTGAATGAGTCTTAGAAACCAAATTTGGGCCACAAAAGCCAGGAACACTTGAATTATGATTGGTTACTAATTGGTGTCGAGATTATCCTCAAAAAATGTAATAAATGAGGCTTGTGGATGGAAAATAGGGCCAATTAAAGCCATAAGAAAGCCCAATTATTAATGATAAGCCTAGATAAATGTGAAAGTGTGTTACAATACTTTACAAAACTCAAAATAAGGCAATATTAATGTTGATTATGATTATAATTATGTTTATTATTCTTAGTTAATTGATAAAACACTAGAACAGTGTGAAAGTTTGTTACAACACTTCACAACACTTTTGCAAGGCACCATTAAAATTCCATTAGTTCACAAGGTCCCAAGACCTAATTTGAATGTGTTATCCACATTACACATTAAATCAAGGCAACATTAAGCCAAAAATCATAAGGAAAGCCCAAACAAGTTAGAAAAATTAGAAGGGTCACTTTTTCAGTGAGTCCATCTAGTCCCCACTTTAGTGAGAGGTTGAAATTGCTTCAAAATCACACTAAAGTATACAATCACATATTAAGAGGGGTTCAAATGTACCAATTCCAATAAGATGGGATAATTATTAAGAGGGGTGATCAAGCCCATTGGATCAAGATCCCATGACAAACCAACATAGGAATAAAAGAACACACATGAGAATGATATAAAGAACAAAAACAAGGCACAAGCATACGCTACCAAAAATAAAAAAGAGAAAAAGGTGAAATAAAAGAATCAAATCAAGCTTTGACCATTTTTCCATCACAATGTGGATCAAATCTAGGTTGTTTTTTCTAAAAAACACATACTCACTTTGAGGGGATAGAACTCGTTGTTTGTGAGGTGAGAAGTCCTAATGGGTGAGACACATACACTCATGGTTGGTATGTACTCAACACCCACACAAGTGGCTATGGAAAAGTCATGCCTCATATTGGGCTTCCTACTCATACCATACCAAAGTTATACCCCCTAATAACTTGAATAAGGCACCACAAAAAATAATTTTTGAACTTCATGAGACAAGAAAACTTCGTATGCTTGGAACTCATGAACAAACAAGATGGCTCCACAGGTATGCAATCTATGTTATGCAAGGTGGCCATATAACAAAAAATGCAAAATGAGAAAATAGGAAATGTTCAAAGGAGTCTTGCTTAGTTCATGTGAGGTCTTTAACCTAGGAAACATTTTGCCTAATGTCTCCAAGAGAGGAACAATCAAATAATAGAAAATTCACAATTTAGGGGATGTAGTGTGTCACATCAAGTAACTAAGAGGAATGTAATATGATAAGATATATCACACTCCTAAAAAGAAATTACACCCAATGTCATCCACAAAGTGATAAACACATCGTATGAAGTAAGAAGGTTGCACTATGAACCGAGAAAAACAAATAATGCCAATGTATGCCCCCACTTAAGGAAGTTGCTAAACACCATATTGTGAGCAATTACTTTAATGTAGCAAATAAAAATTAAAAAAATAAGGAAGACATGAGAGACAACTTGGAAATCCCTATGCTAAGTCATATGTTGCGAAGTAAATTTGTCTCATGTAAGAGAAAAATAAAAGGGAGGGTTGCCCCCAAAATGAAAACATCAAACACATAAGGGATCTATGGATTTGGGGTCATTATTGTCTTTGTGTACCATAGAAATATGGATCATCAAAATTTTAATGGTTATTTAGGTCTTTCTCTTATGATGTTTGACTTATCTTGCTTTGATTTAATGTTGCAATGTAACTTATGCATTCACATTAGGTCCTAAATATTCAAACTATGATGTCTTGTGAAGGTGTTGTGACACATTTATACACTTTTCTAGACTCTTCTCACTATAATTCACCTAAAAATCACCTTTTCATCACTCGTCATGTCCTATTTTAAAGTGTTGTAAAGTGTTGTAACAATATTTCACGCTTTTCTAGGTTTTTCTGCATTATTTACACCTTTCTTATGATTTATATGACCCCTTTATGCTCTCATAAGTCATAATTAAGTGTATTTTTTAATGTAAACCTGACAAACAACATTAAATGCAACTTAATTCCTAACACCCACTTACAAGCCTAAGGTGGGACCCATTTGCCATGGGTGGTGAATGAGTGCCTCTTAGCTCCAAATTCAAAATAATTCAAAATTCCTTTCAAGTTTTTATTCAAGAAGACCTTATGTCGGCCTAGGATGATGAGGTATTATTGGGTAATTAGGGAATAAGTGTGTATAAATAAGTGTTTTTCTCCTCATTTTACATCTCCCCCCTTTCATTTTCCATTCACTCATTCAAGCATTCAAGCATTTTGCATCATTTTATTAAGTAAACATCAAACATCTTGGAGTAGCCATTGACATATCTTTAGATTTGTTCAACAAGGTTTTGACTTTTGTATGTAGATTTGTCAACCAATTAGGAGTTGAAAAGTGGAAAACAAGTCAACAAAGTCTTTCAAGTCAACCAAACCCTATTTCAAGCTTGGAGGCAACCTTCAACCCATTTTTTGTAGATACAAGATTGACCTTTGATTTTACAGATTTTTAGAGGACTCATTCACCATTAGTGGTGAATGAGTCCCACCCAAGGGCTGAAAAAATTAGCTAAACTAATGTGAACCTTCAAAAAATCACGTGATGAACATTGATACAAATAATGAACAACTTGATATTACTCCAAATGTTACCCAAGTTAATTCTATGGATGAACTTGCAGGTACGATATACATTATCCCTCGTAAGGGCCCAATTAACAAATCTCTTGATATTACCTTTTCTTCTCAAGATATACTTAAAAATATTCCTGATGGTCCTCTTTACGTAGTCGGCCACATCTATGATAAGCCCTGACCAATGGGATATTAATAGATCCTACTTTTAGATCTCTTGATCATGGAATTATTTTTAGTATTACATGAAATTTGTCAAGACGATTATGAATAATCAACATGGATTAAAACACATACTAGTTTTGTGTTCCCTACGATAGAATTGATCGTACTCCCATTACAAATAGGACCCAAAAATTTGGATGTAACCTTTTCTATCGTTCCCCAATCAGATCAATTTCATGTACAGCTAGGTCATCCTTGGCTTCACTCAATGAAAGATGTTCCTTCAGTTGTACAAATTTTTTTTAATTTTTTGCATGAAAATGAGATATTTACCATACACCTTAGTGGATTTAATCCATTGTTCTCTAAAGGTAATTTTTCCTTAGAATATTTTTAGCTTGAATCTATGGAACCTATCACTCCTCGAAAAGACCTCTTTTTCATTGCCTATCAAAATTTCAAAGCCAAATGAATAGTCAATTTTTCTCTTCATCACATGTCTTTGTCCACTTCCACTATTCCTATCCTAGTTGAGACAATGCTTCAACCTGATTCTAACACTAAAGAAATAATGCAACCTCATGACCACCCAATGATAAGCACTTCAACTTCATCGTCTAAACACCCATGAGATAATGAAACCAATCATGTCATGCCTCCTTGCATTAAATAGGTTTATAAATCCAAAGAGAAAGTGATTGACCCATCTTCTTCAGTTTCTTCCATTCTTCCCCCTTCAGAAGAAAAGGAACCTATGGTGGCTCAACCCGCTCTTACACCTCAATAGGTTCAAAATAAAATTAAACAAAACCATAGTGGTCAAGAGTGTAGATGTCACATCTTCATCTCCTTGCTTGTCAAATGCAAAAAAAAAAACAACAAAGAAAACCAGCCTCCACCTTTGGAAGAATCAATAACTAATCATCCCCCTCCTCTTGACCCGCCACAAGATAATACGATACAATAATCACAACAAAACAATTTGATACAACAACCACAACCCATTATCCATCCTTCATTAGATATTACTCTTCGTCCTCCTATCATGATTAATCTAGATGATGATGAGGAGGAGATCAATAAACTAGATGAATAAGTGCATAATGATTTAAACTCTTTATTTTCATCTACCATGAGCTTAAATAAAAAATATTCTACACCAAGTGAAAAACCTATCAAATCTACCAGTTCTACTAGTTCGGCACTTGCAACTCTTCCTTTGGATATTCAATTTCCCTTGCAATATACTGAACATGATTGGGAGGTAGATGACTTGTTATATGGTTGAATTGCATTCGACTTGGTAGCCTTTTTTCATTTTCCTTGTGGTTTTCTCTTTTTTACTTTTATGTGTGTATCATGTTCCCCTGTAACGTGTGTTTGATCTCTCTATCTTTGTGCACTTCCTCTATTCTTACCTTTCTTCTTCTATATGTAATACATTTTATTTTTCCTTTTTCCCTTGTTTTGTGTTTTCCTTTTGGGGATGACACACAACTTTGAGACCACAATGTCTTTTCCATGTTGACTCAAAAGGTCATTTTCTTTTGTTCACTGTTGTTTTGTGTTTCTCCTTTTGGGGATGATGCAAAGCATTGAGATGCCATATGCCTCTTCCATTTTGACCCAACATGTCCCTTTCCTTTGTATTTTTCTTGTGTTTTTCCTTTTGGGGATGATGTAAGGCATTAAGACCAAAATGTCTCCTTCATGTTGACCCAAAAACTTTTTCTTTTCTTTTTCATTTTCATTTTATTTTCACTTGTGTTTTCCTTTTGTGGATGATGCAAAGTGTTGAGACCACAATGTCTCTTCCATGTTGACCCAAAACGAACTTTATCTTTTTCTTTTGTTTTCGATCTCTTTGTTTCATTCTTCCAGTTCTATGTATTCAGGGAATGATGATAGTTTTGAGCTCTTTCATCAAAACATTGCAGAAATGAACATATTGACCCAAAATCCATACATCCCTTATGTGTTTGGTGTGTTCCTTTCTGTGGGGCAACTCCACTTTTCTTTTCTTTTCTTTTTTTTCATTTAGATGAAGTATTCTTACATGGAAACATATGACTTGGCATAGGGGCTTTCCAAGTTGGCTCTTATGTCTTGTTTTCTTTTTTCATTTTTTTTTTGCTACTTTAAAGTAATTTCTCACAAAATGGTGTGTAGAAATTCCTTTAAAGTGGGGGGAATACATTAGAATTATTCATTTTCATTCTTGGTTCTTAGTGCAACCTTGTCACTTCATATGATTTGTTTGTCACTTTGTGGATGACATTGGGTGTGATGTCCTTCATAAGAGTGATCTATCTTAGCATATTATATTCCTCTTAGTGGCCTGATGTGACACACTGCATCCCCTAAGTTGTGAATCTTCTATTATTTTATTGGTCCTCTCTTGGAGACAATAGACACAATGCTCCCTAAGTTATAGGCCTCACATGCACTATAAAAGACTCCTTTGAACATATTTTACATTTTACATTTTTGCATTTTACATCTTTTCCACCTTGCATAACACAACTTGCATGCCTGTAGTACCTTTCTTGTTTGTTCATGAATTCTAAGCATACAAAGGTTTTCTTGTCTCATGAAGTATGACCTGACATTTTTCCTTTTTGGTTCCTTGTTAAAGTTATCAAGAGGTATAGCTTTGATATGGTTGAGTAGTAAGCCCATTTTGAGGCATGACTTTCCAATAGCAACTTATGTGTTTGTGAGTGCATACAAACTAGTGTATGTTTCTCACCTTTTGGGCCTTCTCACTTGGAAAAAAACCATTATTTTCGTCACCCCATAGTGATTATGCATTCTCTTTTTCTCACAAATAGCCTAGATCTTATCCACAACTAGTTGGACAAATGATTGAAGCTTGATCCGATTCTCCCTTTTCTTCTTCTTTTTCACATGTGTGTTCCTTTGTTCTTATGTTTAGTTTGCCATGGGATCTTCATCCTAGGGGATTGATCATCCCTCTTGATTGTTGTCATTCCATCTTGCTAGCATAAGTGCATTTGGATCCCTCTCGATATGCATGGCTACTTTAGTGTGAGTTTGAAGAAAGTTCATCCTCTCACTGAAGTGGGGGATAAATGTACCATAGAAAAATGGATCATTGACATTTTCATTGTTATTTAGGTAGTTTTCTTGTTATGTTTGACTTATCTTGATTTGATTTAATGTTGCAATGTAACTTATGCATTCACATTGGGTCCTAAATATTCAAATTAAGATTTCTTGTGAAGGTGTTGTGAAGTGTTGTAACACATTTCTACACTTTTCTAGACTCTTCTCATTATAATTCACCTAAGAAAACCTTTTCGTTACTTTTCAAGTCCTATTTCAAAGTATTGTAAAGTCTTGTACCAATATTTCATGCTTTTCTAGGCTTGTCTTCACTATTTACACATTTCTTATGCTTTATATGGCCCTTTTATGCCCTCATAAGACTTAATTAAGTGTATTTTTTAATGTAAACCCGACAAACAACATTAAATGCAACTTAATTCCTTAAACCCATTTACAAGCCTAAGGTGGGACCCATTTTCCATGGGTGGTGAATGAGTCACTCTTGGCTCCAAATTCAAAATAATTCAAAATTCCTTTTGGGTTTTTATTCGAAAAAGACCTTATGTTAGCCTATGATGACGTATTATTGGGTAATTAGGGCATAAGTGTGTATAAATAAGTGTTTATCTTCTCATTTTAACCCCCATTCATTTTTCTTTCACTTATTCAAGCATTCAAGCATTTTGCATCATGTAATCAAGCAAACATCAAACATCTTGGAGCAACCATTGACATATCTTTAGATTTCAACAAGGTTTTGGTGAGTTTAGGACATTTTCATTTTGTTATTCATCATTTCCTTCATTTCATTTCATTTATTTATTAAGGGTTTGATTACCAAAGTGGGATTTGACCAAGGACAATCCCTATACCCTAACCCTTAACCATTTTCCCTCTTTTGCATGTGTGTTTGCAGAACTTTGTATGCATATTTTTCAAGCAATTAGGTCTTGAAATTTTGACAAGTAAAAAAAGTGTTTCAAGTCAACTAAACCCTATTTCAAGCTTGGAGACAACCTACAACCCGTTTTCTATAGATTTGACTTTGTCAACCCAACAAGAAGACAAGTGCAGACCTAGATCGACAAAATTAACCTTTGATTTAATAGAATTTTGGAGGAGGATTGGTTTTCCATCAATGGTGAATGAGTCCCACCTGAGGGCTAAAAAAATTGATTTTTTTAGAATCCAGTTCCTGACAGTCAGAAAGTAATTTCAGGTTTTTCTACTAGTAGCAGGATTGATTCACCATCAATGGTGAATGAGTCCCATTGGTGATTTTTAGTAATTTTTTCTAGTTTCCAAAACCTTCCAGATTCAACATTCAACTTCCAAGTGCACTCTATTAAAATTCATTCATATTTTTTGCATTAGTTTATGTTTTTAATTCTTTTTTGCATATGTCCCTGTGTTTTCAAACATTGCATATTTCATTAATTTTGGATTAAAAATCATTCAATTTCATCACTTAGTTGCATTTAGATCATTTCATTTAGTCATAATTCCATCATACATTTGTATATTTGAGTGAACCACCTCAATTTTAGGTATTCTATCTCTTTCATTTTAGGTGAAATATCCTAAGAGTGCAAGAGAAGTCCATAAAACTCACCACCCCACAAAATTGATGGTTTAGGTGGGAGGAGAGAAACAACTAGGGTTATCAAAATCTCATTGATTGGTACTTATAACACCAAAATATCTTCACAAGTAGGAGAGATATTAGGAGAAGAACAAATGTGATTTTTATGACTTCCCAAGATTGTATTCTCTTTCACTAGACTAACCTCACTCATAGAAGGGATACTAGGAGAGGGAACAATGATGAAAAAAAAGAGAGGGGAGAGGACTTCATATTCATATGCAGTTAACAAAAAATTCTTACAACACTCAACAAGATATGAAAATAGAACATGAAGTATGATAACTATAGATTTTTGCAATAAAAACATGATGTAATGATTGTCCTACAAATTTCAAATACAACAATGATAGAGAAAACATGCAAAGGATAATGCAATTTTTAGATTTTAAACATGATAATTGACTGATTATGCTATGTAACAATCTAAAAATGAAATTTTATAAATGCAAAATTTAAATTAATCAATGCATGAAATGAATTGAATTAAGCTAGATCTAATGAAATGCATGTAAGAGAAACTCAACTAACTGAAATAGATAACTAATGACAGCAAACAAAAGTGCAGAAACAAGGTTTTTAATGTTGTAAAAGGAAGTTTTAAGTTTGGTTTGGGAATGATTCACCTATAGGGGCATACGATTCCCAATAAATGTTTCTTAGGGGTTCAAATGTTGAAAAATTCACAACACAAAAATCTTAGAAAGTAGTCAAAACAAAATGTATTGGGACTAAATTGCCCAGAAGGGTGTATGAGTTCTAGATTAGGTTTTTTGAACCAATTTTAGAAAATTTTGAGTTGATTAGAATTTTTCTAACTTGTATGATGTCTAGACTATTTGAAATTGCAAATTTTTAATGAAATTTAATGATCTAAGATGCAAAAATGCAACATATATGCACATTCACTAATGCAGGATTTAGAAAACCTAGATTCCAATTAACTAATGCAAAACCCTAATTCAAAGTTAATGAAAACTAGATTTAGGAATATGATGCACTCCACATTAGAAATAGGATGTTCTAAATGCAGGCTTCCCAAAATGTAACAACAAAAATAGGATGTACTACCTTTTAGGAGATGAAGCACAAGGATAGGAGGGTTTATTCCACACTTGTTTCATTCAAGGAAACCCTAGAGATCTCAATATAATGGTAGGATGAGAGAAAGAGATCTTACAATAGGGTGTCCTAGGGTATGTTTAGAGACTAAAAGAGGGTTCATCACCAAGCTAGGGCTTGGAAAGACAAGAAGTGAATGTAACATAAAAAGTACCATGCAAAACCCAACTAAATGACCTAGGATATGAAACTAAAAATGAGGATAGCAAACTAAGAATGAACACAAGTGCACCTAGAAGAATGATGAGGTAAATACAAGCTAAAAAACCATGAAAACCTACTATTTGGTTCCCACTGGGACTCACACACTAGTCTAGAATATTTAGTCCTAGACTAGGGTTTTTATGCAAAAAATAGAAACTCACAATGGTTTATCTAGATTCACTAAAATTTGGAAAATGTATTGTATTGGGACTCATATGCCACAAGTGGAATGTCAATCCCACTCTATTTTTTTGAAGGTTAAATACCTTAATCTTCTCTCCTATCTCTTCTTCCTTCCACATTTTGTTTCTAGATTTGAAACCCTAATTTGCAACTTGTAGGTGAATTTTTGAGAAGATGACAACCTTGTGACAACATGATGAATTTATTCAACCTTGCAACCTAGTCTTCAAAGGATCTTAAAGCATCAAAGAATATAGATCTGCAATCACACATGTAGAGAGAAGGAAAAACTTGTTGACTGTTAGGAAATAGGGGTGTTCCTTGGTCAAACCCCATTTAGGTAATTAAACCTTGCGATGAAATAATGAAATATTAACATGGAACGAGAATATTGAAACATGAAAAATAATAAATTGAAAGATGTCTTGAGATGTAAATAAAAAATCTAACATGACGTGGTCATGTGGAATGTAGATCTTGATCTCAAATTGGATATGAAATAATTCTTGCAAATGGATCTTCAATGCTACATCACAACACTCTATCTAAACAACATGTTTGATGCTTGATGACCTTGACATGAAAATGGATCTTGAATTGCTGCAAAAAATAATGAATAATTTTTCCCTTGAATGCCTTAGAAATTCTCTTTTAAACTCTCTTAACACTCTTATGAATTCTTGGAATTCTTAACTCTTGATGGCTTATGTTGATATTGTTGGTTATTTTTTAGAACAAAACTTAATATCAGTCCTCACCTATGAATTTTCCAAAACTTAATTATCAGTAAGGTTGAGGATTGGCCAATACTTAAGTAAAGTAGTTAGTACCTTACTTCTTCTCTTCGGGCTCTGCGAGACCCAAGAGGGTAATCCTATGCATTCTCATAATATCTAAAATTAGGTAAAGATAATTTCGTCACACAGATGCACTCCTCAAGAAACCCACTTCATCAAAGGGCTTGGTGGACCTTGAGTGAAAGTGTTATTTGTTTCAGGGAATGCATTTATATACTGAAATTTGGGGTAGTGTAATTTAGATTATGTTATGACTTCATCTTCATCTTGATTCTTAGGCCATATTCATTACCATCTCATTCGACAGTAAGATAAACTACTAGAAAACTAGTTCCCTATCTGAGGGAAAAATAGAGTCACTACTTGCAATCGATCAGTAATACAATTATGGTTGAACATCAAAAATTAATGGACTATTAGCATGCCACTTTGTAGCATCTAAATCACCGTGTTTTAAAATTATGCTTCCTTACCAAATCCTATATCCCTTTCCCACAAACTAATAGCCTCATTTTAGCATTTAATCAACTCATTGAACTAAAGCATAAAACAAGCTCATTCATTCGGTGCAAATGAAAAAAGATAAATATATTATAATTAACAACTTCATTCATAATTTGGAAGAAAAATACACAGGAGAACAACATTTTAGAACTAATCTTCTCCTTCATTACTGATATTACTTTGTAAAACTATATTTATGATCTTCCTACAATATAACCTTCGCCCTAGATTGGATTTTGATATATTTACTAATGCATCTAGATTTACATTCTATTTTCTTTGGGAGCACAAAATTATCCTTGACCTATTCTAAACTCAAAAAATTTGAACTCTCTTAACTTCAGCCATGAAATCCCCTTTATAATTAGGGGAGAAATAAGCATTTGGTTGAGTTACAATTTCACTTTCATCTCAAAAGCCTATTTTCAACTTATTCCTCAAAGAAATCCCCAAGAAATTTTTACGCATTCATTAGGAAACAAAGGAGGACAAAAAAAAACACATGTTCAGGATGTCATTAGTCACTGTCAATGCATTCATGTTGAATAAAAACATTCCATATTATATCAGCTAAAGGACTTCCACATCAGCATGGAAGAACAAAAGACAACCCATGGACATATTAAAACAAATACCTCCTATGCAAATGCCATGGTGTGATAAAAAAAGGAGGTGACCCTCTTTAGAGTCATCGACATCTGAGAATGCACAACCACTCATTGTCCTCAATGAAATTAGAGGGACCATCATCACATCGTCATCAAAGCTCCCATATGGAACCAGAGAAAGAATGTATTGTCCATATCCTAAGTTAGTTTTGAACACCTTCAATATTTGAAGGACTATCAGAGAGCACAATAGGAGAATTATGTTTTCCTAGGCATGCCCTATTAATTTTATCTTTTTTATTAACCCTCTTCACTACCTGAGCTAGTTCCTTTCCTTTAAATTTGATCATTTCTCCCAAAATGGTTGAATGTTTCTCAAGATGTATGTAATCTGCATAATTTATTTCTTCTTATGACCTCCAACCCTCCTTTCACCCTTTGAAACCTCAAGAGAAACCTAGGCTTCATGCTTAGTTATATCCTCGTGACACTCAAACACATTGAGTCAAATAGACCTCCTAATAGGTTGAACTATCACACTAGTTTTCCCCATCTCTAGAACAAGCAAAATTTAACAATTCAAGACAAAGCTATAGGGAGACACACTTACAAGCCCAAGCAATTGTAACCAACCCAACATAGAAATTCCTAACCAAACCAAAGAACCCAATTTAATACAAACTTACTCAGGACAAGAACACTCAATATTCATCTCAAGAAAAAAAAAAACCTCTCACTCCTCTTCACATTATGCATTTTTATTTACTATAGACTGGGAAGATGGTGAAAATGTACATCAATCAACCTGCATTAAATAGATAATTGGAGCATGCAAAATTAATTATTCAAGAACTCATAGAAGCGATTTGATAACTTAATAGCTCGACTTTGAATTCTGGTTGTTGATATTAAAAAAATGAAAACTTCATCTATGGTAACTGGGAGCATCATTTTTTGACCATTAGCAACTTTTTCCTAGAAAATAGCGATGCCATCTCAAAAATTTCCACATTTTTCTTTAATCTTGATTAATCATAAGTGATTTGATAATTAACATGTATTGCCAATCTAGCTTGTGCTCCTTCATTATTATCAGAAAAGTAAATGAGATTGGTATTTTTTAGAGAGAATAATTCCTTATATACCTCATTTCTCATCACTGATCTTCCCTAAATCTTAATCAGCGATGAAATTATTGCCATCATGAAGTTTAGTTCATTGGATCATCCTATTTTAAAACAACATCAACATTTCTCAAGTCATCTCGCTACTTTGTTTCTTCCTTTACACATTTTCCTCAAGATCCTACCACATTGCCTTTTCCAAAAATAGCCATCACCTATCGCAAATACGTCTTGTCCTTCATCGACCTCACCAGCGATGTAAACATTCTCGTAATGAAATATCAACCATCGGATTTGTGGCCCATCCTTGATCATGTTCATCGTTCCATTGCTCATTGTTGATCTAAACTTTGCACCTTAGCTCCTAGTAGTGACAAGAGATGTAACAGTTGAAGAAATTAGATTTAGACATGTACACCTGCATAAGATCTTATCATATTCAACCATAGATTTTTAGCACCTACTTGCTTTGCATCACTCCTAGGGTTTTTCACTTAGAAGGAGAAAGGTGGGCCAAAAATGCTTATGTTCTCATTAGAAGAAATGGAAAAGGGATGTGAAATGTGTGTGTGTGTGGATGTATATAAATGTTGAAAACCTAATGAAAATGTAGACTAAAGAATATAATTCTAATGCTCATTGGGATTGATTCACCATTATGGGTGAATAAGTCTTGTTTTTTCCAGAAAGTGCTAGAACAAGTTTAAGAGAATTGGGTATCCAAATCTACAAAATTAATTGTTCAAGCCTAGAAATGGGAGTGATTTACCATCAATGGTGAATGAGTCATTTTTTTGAAAGTAAAGAGTTCTAGACTAGTTTCTATGGCTTATGATTTGCGATTCTATTTTTGAAGATTCCCCATATCTAAATCTGCAAAACTCATCCTATAGAATCTCTCCAATCTTGAAATAGGGCTTGAGACACCTTGAATGAATTTTATGGGATATGGACACGCTTTCTCACCTTTCCATTTGATAAATATGCATACACAAACACATGCAAAAGGGAAAAAAGTATTGAGGGTTAGGATATAGGGGTTTCCCTTGGTCAAAGCCCACTTTGGTAATCAAATTCTTGAAATAGAAATAGAAATGAAATGGAAAGAGAATGATCAATACACAACATGCAAACGTAAATACTCACCAAACCCTTGCTGGATAATTCTAAAGATATGTCAATGGCTACTCCAAGATGTTTGATTTATTGCTTGACTTGATGATGTAAATGCTTGAATTCTTGAGTGAATTTGATGAATCGGTGAATGCATTAGAGAATGGGGGTTGAAATAGATGTAAAACCACTTATTTATACACACTTGTGCCTTAGTTACCCATTCATACCTCATCACAAGCTGAAATCAAGTGGTTTTGAATAAAAATCCGAAAGGAAATTTTAAAAGTTTTGAATTTGGAGCCAAGTGGGATTCATTTGCCACCCATGGTGAATGGGTTCCAAATAGGACCTAAAAACAAGTGTCGGGAATTAAGTTGTATTTAATGTTGTTTATCAGGATTACATTCAAAAATACACTTAATTAAAGCATATGAGGGCATAAAGGGGTTAAGCCACAATAGTGGTTTACAATTTGATGGAGGAAGGAAAACTAAGAAAAAATGACCCCATGGAAAAAAAATTAGTTTTAGGGGTTCAAATGAACCTACACTTGTTTGACCAAACTTAAAAGGGGTTCGAACAAACTAGGGTTCAAGCAAACCCATTAATTACTTGGCCCACATTTCTTTCCCAAAAACAAATGAAAAATGCAATTTGAAGGGGGTTCGCTAGAACCCCCTGGTTTCAGTGAACCCCCCTTTACCCTAATTTTTGACCTTGTTCATAAAAAAAACCTAAATTTTTATGCTTTGAAGCTAAGGTTGAGGATGAAAATGGAGGAATCTTCACAAACCCAAATGGAATCAGGTAGTTCTCAGAATGAGCTATCCAACGAATATAATTTTAATATGTTTTAGTTTTATTATGTATTTGTTTTCTTAGTTTTATTAAACGTAGGTTTTTCATCAAAAATGAAGGCCTATATTTTGCACATGTGGAAAAATAGCATGTTATAAATATATATATATATATATATGGGTGATCCCATAATAGTGGTTTACAATTTTTGGCCAAACTAGGCACTGAAATTATTATTTTTAACTAAATCTTCACATTCGGGCACCTACAGCGGCTAAACCGTGAGGAATTTGAAGATGGTGCAAACTAGAGTCATCAAATTTTGTTTGTAGATTCTAAAAATATTTTTTTCAAATTTTTGGAATCAAATTTCACTTATTATTCCACCTCCACGAAAATTGATTTTTTTCAGAAAACATTTTTAAAACATACACACCATATAACACATAAATTTTTTTTCATGAAGGATAAAATTATAATTCTTTCAAATTTAGATTTGTAACTCTGATATCTAGCTTCCACTTTGTTAGATATTTTTTATTGAATATTTTTTCCTTAATCAAGTTTCAAGTTAAACAAATTATCCAGACACAGGGTGACCGTATAACACGTAATTTTTTTGTTTATGTCAAAATTTATTTTATTTTATTTTTTGGATCAAGAACTCCAATATCTAGTGCACTCATATTTTTCAATTTTTTTTTTTGATAATCTTCTATTTTTCCACATGTGAAGAACAAATAAATTCATTTTGATGAAAAACCTATGTTTAATAAAACTTAAAAACAAATACATAACAAAACCAAAACATATTAAAATTATATTCATTGGATACCTTGTTTTGAGGAATACCATAATCATTTTGAAATAAATTTTAAATGAATTCATTTGATCCCCAAAGCTAAATCAAAAGTGATTTTTTATCAGCATTTTGATAGGTGTAAAAGGAGGCATTTATAGGTATGGTTTAAAACTAGCGAGGTTCTATCCAAGGGGGTTTGATCTAAGGTGATTTGATCAAACCCTCTTCAATTGTAATCCTTAAAATGGAACTTTTTAAGGCTTAAATCATTGTATTTTCTAAAAATATGTGATTTTAGCTAAAATTCGTTCCTCTTAGGAATTGTAAACCACTATTGTGACAACACCATATATATAATTGCACCAGATATTGAATTCCTTGATCCAACAAAAAAAGAAAAAATGAATTTCAATATATACAAAAAAATTTATGCGTTATACGGTCATGCTATGTTTGAATTGTAATTGGTTTGACTTCAAAACTTGATTAAAGAAAAAATATTCAATGAAAAACTATCTAACCAAGTGGAAGCACTAGATATCGAGTTACAAATCTAAATTTGAAAGAATTAGAATTTTATCCTTCATGAAAAAAAGTTATGCATTATACGATGTGTCACTTTAAAAATGTTGTTTTCTGAAAAAAAAAAACCAATTTTCATGGGAGATGGAAAAAGAAATGCAATCTGATTCCAATTTTTTTGAAAAAAATAGTTTTAGAATCTATAGATAAAATGTGACGAGACTCTAGTTTGCAGTATCTTCAAATTTCTCATGGTTTAGCCACTATAGATGCATGAATGTGAAGATCTAGTTAAAAATAATAATTTCAGTGTCCAGTTTAGCCAAAAATTGTAAACCACTATTGTGGGATCACCGAAAGGGGTCAAATAAGTCATAATAAAGGGATAAATAGTGAATTTGTGCCTTAAAAAGTGTGAAATCTTGTTACAAGACTTTAAAACACTTCAAAATAGGACTTAATGATGAGTAAAAAGGTGATTTTTAGGTGAATTGTAATTAATAAAGTCTAGAAGAATGTAGAAATGTCTTACAACAGTTCACAACACCTTCACAAGACATTGTTATTTGAATTTTAGTACCTAAATATGCACGTTCAAGCCATGTCACATCATAAAATCAGAGCAAAATATATCAAACACCATGAAACAAGACCTAAAAGGCCATGAAAATGACAAGGGTCCAAATTTTCTATGACACATTTAGCCTGCACTTTAGTGAGAGGATGAACCTACTTCAAACTCACTCTAAAGTAGCCATGAACATCAAGATGAGGGTTCAAATGCACTTATGTTAGCAAGATGGAATGAAAACGATCAAGAGCAATCATCAAGCCCCCAAGATGAATATCCCATGGAAAAATAAGCATAAGAACAAATGAACTATACACAAGTGTTGAGAATCAGATGAAGCTTTGATAGTCAATCCAACTAGTTATGGATTAGATCTAGGACAAAAGAGAATGTATACTAACTAGCAACAAAACATAGGGTAGTTCGTCAAGTGAGAAGGCACAAATGTACTGACTTTGGGGCCACAAAACTTTTGACTATCTACAGGGTGAGAAAGCCCAAAAAGGGTAAGATACATATGCTAGTTGGTATGCACTCACACACACAAAGGTGGCTATGGGGAAAAGTAATTCCACTAGGGGGGCTTCCTGCTAAACCATATCAAAGTTATACCTCCTAATAACTTTAACAAGGTGCCACAAAACAAAATATTTTTTATGAACAAAAAACAAGGGTACCATAGGCATGCAAGTTGTGTTATGCAAGGTGGAAAAAAGTACGAAATGTAAAAATGTAAAATGAAAAAATGTAATGTGAGAGATGTTCAAAGGAGTCTTGTTAAGTTTATGCAAGGCTAGTCACTTAGGGAACATTGTGGACCTAATGTCTCCAAGAGAGGACCAATCAAAGAATAGTATATTCACACCTTAGGTGATGTAGTGCATTGGATCAGGCCACCAAGAGGAATGTAATATACTAATGTAGATCACAATTATGAAATACATCACACCCAATTCCATCCACAAAGTAACAAATGCATCACAAAAATGACAAGGCTACACTAGGAACTAAGAATACAAATGAATTATGGGAATGTATTCCCCTCAGTTTAAAGGAATTTCTACACATCATTCTGTGATAAATCACTTTAAAGCAGTGAAGGAAAGAAAAAGCAAAAAGAAAACAAGATATGAGAGCCAACTTGGAAATCCCTATGCCAAGTCATATGTTTTGAAGTTAGGCTACATCATGTAAAGGAAAATGAATATCAAAGAAAGGAAGTATGTCACATGTGAGTCAATCTTAAGACATGTCATTCACATCTCAAACTTGATCTTATATGTTCATGAAAAGTGAACAAGTAGTCAACAGAGACAACGACAAGTGACATATAGGGGATAAGGTTGTCTAATATGTTGCCCTCACGTAGTGTAGGACAAGGGTGAGCCTAAAGTGGATGATGGTACACTGCCCCCTGCAAGGGATGTGAAACATGTGATAGTGAGAATGTGATGATCCTATAACGATTACATGGCAAGGAGCAACAACTAATGTTATTTATGTATTGATTTAGGACATAACAAGGTTAAAGGTTTCATGGAAAAATGGTTGGTGATAGTATGTTGAGTGATAATTTTTTGGATGGTTTGATGGCTATTAAAGGACAATCACGAAGGGGTATGTGTAGGATCAACATGGAAAAAGTAAGACCTTAAGTGGCGAAAAATTTAGAAAAATCAGAGTTAGGAAACTTGACGTAAAAATTTGAATAAGGTATCTATATTATTTCAAAAATATGTAACAATAGAATTTTTAGAAAATTGAATGTAGTTTCTAAACTACTAGGTTTATTTTAAAAAATAAAAAATCTATTTGGTGAAAATTTAAAATTTCAATGTAGTAGGACCTTACATTTAAGGGAAAAAATAAGAAGTAGGTGTCTATCTACCACCCTAACCATAATAAAATGATAATATTTTGTTATAAGATTTTAGATATAAGTAGAGGACTCATGTCTCGATGTGATGCATATTTTTTTGTAATTTTTTTCCGAGTAAATAACTAATCATGATTTTTTTATTACAACTTTTTAAAAATATAAAAACTCGTATGTCTGACCACCTTAACTTGCTCAAAACTTGATGAAATTCATTTTTTTTAATTTTTAATCTTATAGTATGTGAAGTATAGAATGTGAAACATGTTTCAAATTCAAAAAATGTTATACATTTGAAAGCTATAGATATTTTTCAATTAGCCTATCAATCAGAACTTTAGTCGTAATTCAAATAGAAACTGAATAATAATTATTTATTAAATTCAAAGTAAAGAATAATTTATATTGATGGAAATCTGAGAATCTCCTTGAAAAACCATTTTCATTTCATCAAATTTGGGTAAAAAAAAGTTGTAATCCACATACCCTACACATACCTATCATATCACCACTTTTTGGCCCATCATGATCCTGCACATGCCCGAAGACTGATTTGGAAAAATGAGGTTAGGTATAGTGTGAGCTTGCATAGGGTGATGACTAAGGGTTGAATTGGTTTGGTTGTTGGTTGTCACTAAGATATCATTCTTATGTGTCATAATATTAACCCTAGGAGGAGAGCTAATATGTTCATCACATGTCATAATTGGATTTGGAAAGATAGCTTCATTGCTCATAGAAGAGGAATCAAGAGAAGGATAACTAGGAGTTTCGTGGTTACCAATTATTGGATCAAGGAAGGGAGAAATAAATTGGTCATGAGTTTCACTACCAATATCTTCTAACACTAAACTATCTTCTTCATGTGTAGAGAAGATAGTAGGAGAAGAAAAGGGTGGATTGTAATGATTATCTACATTAGCATGTCCTATAATGTCTTCCTGAGTGGGGGAAGTAGGATTTTCATAGCTCTCAATCATATCCTCCACACAAATGTGTTTGTCATGATCATTTAGGATCGAGTATTTGTATCCACTAAAGGATTGTCACAAGTAGGGGAGGTATGGGGAGATGAAAGGGGACATGGTAAGGTAGTGGTAATGATTTCAGATTTGTGTGTCATAATGTTGTTGCAAGGGGGAGGAGAACGAAGACAAGAAATTTTTTCATGATCTTAAATGATTGTGTATTCTTTCATCAAGATATCTTCATAACCAATTGATGGGAGAGATAGCAGGAGAAGAAAAATTATGATTATCACATGATTATAGATGCATGCATCCTTTTGGGGAAAAGATTTAGTGGATGATTTAGAAGAGAGGAAGTCATCTAAGGCTTTATCTAACATTTCTAAATCATCACAACTAAAGGGCTTGCATGTTATGTTTATTCTAATTGGTTCTTTTGATGTTTGTGTTTTTTTGTTCTCACTATGCAATGAAGTTGATGTAAATGAGCTAGGAACTAATGCAGAAAATGAAGATTGAAAAATTCTAAGTGTCATGAATGTAAATAATTTCTATTTCTAATTATGCAATATAACTTGAAATAGGGTGAAATGAAAATTTCAGACTTCAAACCAAGTAATTTTCTGATTACACTATGCAATAATTTGAAAATGAAATGTTGCAAATGCAAAATTTAAATTTGAACAATGGATGAAATAAGCTAGTTTATGTTAAATATCATGAAATGCATGCTACAAAAACTCAACCATTTGATATAGGTAGGTTAAGGCACCAAAAAAAAGCTTAAAAATAGAGTTTTCAGTTTTGGAAAATGCAGTTTTAGGGGTCAGAAGGGACTAATTCGCCTAGGGTGGTGAATGAGTCCCAGTATGGACTTTTTTCAGAATTTTGAAATTTTTTTTAGGGATTGTTATGGTTTCTAAGGGCTATGATGCAAACCTAATTGAAAAATGTATAATTTTTGAATTTTTGAAGGGATAAAGATGCAAAAATGCAACCTATTATGCACTTTTACTCATGCAAAAATGAAACCTAAGAATGCAAGCTAACTAATGAAAAAATTGATGTAAGAAAATCTAAGATGATTAATGGACTCCAAATTAGAAAAGAGGGTATTCAAAAGATTAGGTTCACCAAAATGAAACATAGATTTTTAGCACCTACTTGCTTTCTATCACTCCTAGGGTTTTTCACCCAGAAGGAGAAAGGTTGGCCAAAAATGCTTATGTTCTCATTAGAAGAAATGGAAAAATGGGTGTGAAGTGTGTGTGTGGATGTATTTAAATGCTGGAAACCTAATGAAAATTCAAAATAAAGAATGTAATTATAATCTAATGTAAAAGTGTTGGAAAACACAATGTGTGTTTAAACTATTTGATTAGAAATGTAAACAAATTGTAGCAAAAAGAAACCCAATTGGAGATATGTACCTAGAAGTTGGAAGAGGGTGGAATGAGGCTATGAACAATTGCAGAAGACATAAAAAATTCTCACTGGGATTGATTCACCATTCTTGTTGAATGAGTCATGTTTTTGCTAGAAAGTGTCAGAACCAATTTCAAATAATTGTGTATCCAAATCTACATAATTCACTATTCAAGCCTAGAAATGGGTCTAATTTTCCATAAATGGTGAATGATTCCTCTTCTGGAAAATAAAGAGTTCTGGATAGGATTTTGTGGCTTATGATCTGCAATTCTATTTTTGAAGATTCCCCATAATTGAAGTTGCATAAATCAACCTATAGACTCTCTCTAATCTTGAAATAGGGCTTGAGACACCTTGAATGAATTTGATGGGATATGGACACCTTTTCTCACCTTTCCATTTAATAAATTTTCATACAAAAACACATGCAAAGGGGAAAAAGTGTTGAGGGTTAGGATATAGGGGTTTTCCTTGGTCAAACCCCACTTTGGTGATCAAACCCTTGAAATAGAAATAGAAATGAAATGGAAGGAGAATGATGACTAAACAACATGAAAATGTAAATACTCACCAAACCCTTGTTGGAGAATTCTAAAGATATGTCAATGGATGCTCCAAGATGTATGATTTATTGCTTGACTTGATGATGTAAATTTTTGAATTCTTGAGTGAATTTGATGAATGTGTGAATGCATGAGAGAATGGGGGTTGAAATGGATGTAAAACACTTTATAAAAACTCATGCCTTAGTTACCCATTCATACCTCATCACAAGATGAAATCAAGTGTTTTTGAATAAAAATCCAAAAAGAAATTTTGGATTTGGAGCCAAGGGGGACTCATTCGCCACCCATGGTGAATGGGTCCCACCTAGGACCTAAAAACAAGTGCCATGAATTAAGTTCTATTTAATGTTGTCTATCAAGCTTACATTAAAAAATACACTTAATTAAAGCATATGAGGGCATAAAGGGGTCAAGTAAGTCATAAGAAAGGGATAAATAGTGAATATGTGCCTAAAAATGCATGAAATCTTGTTACAAGACTTTACAACACTTCAAAATAGGACTTAACGATGAGTATAAAGGTGATTTTTAGGTGAATTGTAATGAATAGAGTCTAGAAGAATGTAGAAATTTCTTACAACACTTCATAACACCTACAAAAGATGTCATTATTTGAATTCTTGTAACTAAATATGCATGTTCAAGCCATGCTACATCATAAAATTAGAGCTAAATATATCAAACACCATGAAAAATGACCTAAAAGGACATGAAAAGGACAGTGGGTCATTTTTTGACATTACACATATTAGTGAAAGAAACCTTTCGATGAATATCATCGTTCATCATGGTTTTGAAACTTAAGCTGAGGAATGAATATGTGATGAGTGATAAAACATAGAAACATCAAACAATTTCTCATTACTAATTCTCCTCATATAGTTTGCAAGAAATCAACGATGAGATGATTTACATAGTGAAAATGTGTATTGTGTATCACTAATGCAAAATTTAACATTTAAAACATATATGTGATACACGATGCAAGGGAATTCCTCGTATCACTCATCGCTGATCTTACATTTATTATTTTGTGACCATCCATGATGAGCGATATGAACATAAGGTTGGAGGACATCACTTATCTCTATTGCAATGTTGAAGGCTAAAAAGCCATTAGCGATAAATGATTCCTTTATAATACACAAAGCATTGCTCATCGTTGATTGTTCCAAGAGCTCCAACAACCATTTGTGATGAACAAAAATAAAGAAATAACGATCATCACTCATCCCCAATTAGAACATACACTTAAAAATTAATCAATGATGGGTGATAAAGATATGATGGACATTGGGAATTAAGTGAAAAATTTAAGCATATGCACTTAAGTTGTTCTAATGAGGGGACCCTCTGGGATGATGTGAGAGAAGGGGCTCAGATATTTCTAAGTCAAAAAATGAAAAGGATGTAAAGGCCAAAAGGGCTTCTACTTAAACTTATATAAAAAATATAAGACTCAAACTTAGGCTTGAGGGACTCGTTACTAGATGACAATGGATGACATAAGATGTTTTAAAGTGACTGGCAACATGAAATAATGATTCAGCAACCAAATAGAATGTTATAAGAATTTATAATGAATAAAACCCCAAACCCTCAGATATCATACCTCCATCCAAATGTGACAAGGGTTTGAGATGGATCAATTTTTTTTTTGAGCATTTAATCAGTGGATCCTATCGGGGACTTTTATTCCTCGGTGAACAAAACGAGAATCCAAAAACTTAGGTGAAGCAGACTCAGAACAAAAACCAAAGACCAAAGAAAAAGAAAGAGAACCAAAACCAAATAACATAGGTACAATATTTACATAAGATACAGGGCAAGACCAATCTTAAAATTGGTGCTTACCTCTCTTAAAAACCCTATTTTCCATCATTTGTATCATGCCCGACTTGAAAACATTACCTTGAAGAGTCCACCAGCTAATCATGCTACAACTATTTTTCTCAACCATTATAGGAATTTGCTGGAGCTTGCACTTATCTCTCTCATTTATGTCCCTATGTGCATTGTAACCAAGTGTGAATTGGAATAGATTATTAGTGTAGTATTTTTCCTAATTCAACTTTTTATTTTTCATAAAATGCTCACTTAATTGGTTTGGAAAAGTGAAACATTCATAGTTCACCTAACTAATGTTAGATTTATTTGGATCAACACCAAACCCATTTTGTGGAATAAACAAGAAGCATTGATAACAAGGTTCATCTTCAAGCTAATATTCATATGTATTAGAACAATATAAATTGATCTTATTACCCCATGCTTCATTTTCTTGAAAAATCAATTTCTCATAATCCAATGTAGTTTCATTTTCATTTAAAGCACAATCCTTCTTACACAGAGTATCACTCACATGATTCCATAGATTAGAAATAATTTTTGTTTTAGGACCCATTCCATAATTTGATTCTCCTTCCCATTTATCATTTTTTAACTGAAAATAAAATGTTTTGAAAGATGGATCAATTAACTCATAATTGGGATGATTAGAACTAGGGTTTGGAACTATTCTTTTAATTGATATGTTTATTGAGTCATGATGGCAATTTAAACACAACTCATGTTCTTCTATGTAGATTGTTTCTTCTCCTTCTACAGTAGTACCTTGGTCAAGAAAAAACATGTCTATCTTTGTATCAAGATCTACATATCCCAGTTTTATTTTATAGAAACATGAACCTAACCTTGTTGACTGCCAGTACCCATATTTTTCTTAAAATTAGATTCCAGAGTCTGAATATAGACACTCTTGTCTTTAGATTTAACATCAATAAAATTATCAAGACTCTGATTCTGAAATAGTCAAAGTATGTTGCAAGAGTTGATCATTTGAAATATGTGTATCTATTGGTAAAGGAAGAGTTCATGAACATTAACACAGTCAAATTCTTGGAGAAATAAAGGTGCTTTCAAATTTTCCTCACAAAAATTTGTATTCCTTATGAGAGTAATTAAAATTTTCACATTAATTACCCTAATTACTAGCCTCAAATAATATACAAACAATATTTACAAATATGACAATATAATCATTTTTACTGTTATGCATACATTTATCCTCAAATACATCCCCACTTATCCTTTTAATGGATTATTGATCTTTGTTATTAAGGGTATCGTTCTTTCCATTTTGAAACATCATTGTTTGCTCATAATCATGCTTTACTTCGTCAACAATTATGATCCAATAAATTATTTTATCAAAATTATGAGGCTTTAAATCATTAGGCGAGATACTAATTCCTAGTTCATAAATTTCGCAAAACAAGTCAATGCAAACTACATCCTTAGGTCTCAACATCTTAGGGTTTTCTAACAAAGAATCCAAAAACCTTGCTAGAGTAATTCGTATGGTGATTCCTCTTTACTCTTTTTCATACTAGATAGTTTCTAAATTATCAATTCTTGATCATTATTATCTAAACACTACTGAAAGTTATCCTAACTTTTCTCAAGATGCATGTGTTGTGACAATGAAAAAAATGAGATGTCAAGATTATCCTTATATTGATCATCCTTTTCTTTCCTACTTATTTCATCTTTATAGTGTATAACAAAAGAACAAATACTTGTAGCCACATACCCTTTTTTCATTGAGTATTTAATGGTATTTTCTATGTCCATAGCAATATGATATGCTTTCTGCAATGTCATACACTCTTTATCTCTTATCAAATAACTCATTTTATTTTTAAAAGTACCCAGATATGTAATTAAACATTATGAATCATTAGGTCTTAAATAGTCAGGAATAGCATTTACTGCTCTTATGAATATGAGATTATAAGAAGGGACCAACTCATCTTCCCCTTGTTGGATTTCCCTAAATCTTCTTGTTATCTCATTAGGACTAATCCTTTCACCAAATTGTTCTAGGAATGCTATCATAAAATAATCACATGAAGTTATAGAACATTCAATAACTATGAGTACCAATCTTGGGCATCCTCTTTTAATGACTGAATAAATAAATTCATTACAACATCCTCATGATTTATTTTAAAATCTTCGATTACATTATGAATGCATTTAAATGCTTAGAATTTTACTTAGATTTTTTCCCTATAAAATTTGGTAAACATTTCCTAATATCATCATGAATCTTGTTAGGGAAACCTATGATATCTTTAAAAATTAAAAAAACTTATATCTCTCAATAGAGAACTTTGTATTCTAGGAGCTGCATGACCAACATATTTGTATTTGACATTTTACTAGAGAAAATACCTAGGGAATGATATATCTCTTTTGTATCTCTATTTATTCTTCAAATACTAACCCTATGATAAATGCACAACTCAAGTGTAGTTATGTATGTACAATCTTTGGAAGGCATATTACAAAAGTAAGTATACTTCTTACATTCCATTCAAATTTTCTCAAAATTTAACTCAGATGTATGCAATATGACCGTAAGCATTCCATTCCTTAGTGCTTTAACTCACTCAATTAGAAATAAATTATTTCTTCCATATCTCATAAATGGCTCTTATACACTATTATTTCTTCTTTCAAAGCAAAATTGAAAATACCTAGATATATTTGCGAGCATCACACTCTATTAGTTTCTACTGATAGAGTTTCTTTTTCCTTTGTAGAGGATCAAACTTCAAGAGTATGAAGGTGATTCCATTAGTTGATTCCACTTTGAGATTCTTCATCTTTCATTGTCTCTTTTTCTTACTGGTACATAGTTCGTCGGAGTTGCCACTCACTATCCATGAGAACTTTGTATTTGGAACCTCTGTAACTCTATCAGGAAAACTTTTTGGATTGCAAATATTTTCCCAAGTAGTTCCCCAATGGAGCCACCATTTTTGTTGGTTATTTTTTTAGAACCAAACTTAATCTCAATCCTTACCTATGAATTTTCCAAAACTCAATTATCAATAAGGTTGAGGATTGGCCAACACTTAAGTAAAGTAGTTAGTAACCTACTTCTTCTCTTCGGGATTTGTGAGACCCAAGAGGGTAATCCTATTCATGCTCATAATATTTCAAATTAGGTCAAGAGAATTTCCTCACACAGATGCACTCCTCAAGAAACCCACTTCATCAAATGATTGGCGGACCTTAGGTGAATGTGCTATTCATTTCAGGGAATGCATTTATATAATGAAAGTTGGGGTAGTGTAATTTAGAGTATGTTATGTATTCATATTAATCTTGAGTCTTGGGCCATATTCATTACCAACTCATTCAATAGTAAGATAAATTAATAAAAAACTAGTGCCCTATCTGAGGGAGAAAATGAAGTCACTACTTGCAATCAATCAATAATACAATTATGGTTGAAAATCAAAAATTAATGGACTATTAGCATGCCACTTTGTAGCATCTAACTCATTGTGTTTTAAAATTTTTCTTCCTTACCAAATCCTATATCACTTTCCCACAAACTAATGACCTTATTTTAGCATTTAATCAAATCATTAAACTGAAGCATAAAATGAGCTCATTCATTCAGTGCAAATGACAAAAGAAAAAGAAAATTATAATTAAAAGCTTCATTCATAATTTGGAGAAAAAATACACAAGAGAGAAACATTTTAGGACTAATCTTCTCCTTCATTAGTGATATTACTTTTTAAAACTATATTTAAGATCTTCATACAATATAACCCTCACCCTAGATTGGCTTTTGATATATTTACTAATGCATCTATTTACATTATATTTTCTTTGAGAGGATAACATTCTCCTTGACCTATTCTGAACTCAAAAATTTTGAACTCTATTAACTTTGTCCATGAAATACCCTTTATAATCAAGGGAGCAACAAGCATCTAGATGAGTTACAATTTGAATTTCATTTTATTTCATCTCAAAAACCTAATTTCAACTGATTCCTCGAAGAACTACCTAGGCAGTTATTACGCAATCATTAGGCAATAGAGGAGGACAAAAAACAAAACTCATGTGTAGGATGCCATTAGACATTGTCACCGCATTCGTGTTGAGCACAAATATTCCATATCATATCAGTTGGAGGACTTCCACATCAGCATGGAAGAACAAAAGAAAAATAATGGACATATTAAAACAACTACCTCCTATGCAAATACCATGGTGTGATAAAAAAAAATAAGGAGGTGACCCTATTTAGAGTCATCGACATTTGAGAATGCACATATTAAAACAAAAAACACATGTGTGGGATGCCATTAGATGTTGTCACCACATTCATGTTGAACACAAATATTCCATATCATATCAGCTAGAGGACTTCCACATCAGCATGGAAGAACAAAAGACAAACAATGGACATATTAAAACAAATACCTCCTATGCAAAGACCATGGTGTGATAAAAAGAAAAAGAAAGGAGCTGACCCTATTCAAAGTCATTGACATCTGAGAATGCACAATTGCTCCTCAGACAAACAATGGACATATTAACACACAAATCGCATGTGTAGGATTCCATTAGATGTTGTCACCATGTTCATGTTGAACACAAATATTCCATATCATATTAGCTGGAGGACTTCCACATCAGCATGGAAGAACAAAAGACAAACAATGGACATATTAAAACAAATACCTCCTATGCAAAGACCATGGTGTGATAAAAAAAAGAAGGAGGTGACCCTATTTAGATTCATCGACATCTGAGAATGCACAACTACTCCTTGTCCTCAATGAAATTGGAGGACCATAACCACGTTGTCATTAGAGCTCCCATATGGCATCAAAGAAACAAGGTACTAGCCATATCTTGAGTTAATGTCACCTTCAACATCTGAAGGATTTTTAGAGAGCACAATAGGACAATTATGTTTGCCCAGGTAGGCCCTATGACTTTTATCTTTTTTACTGGCCCTCTTCCCTAGCTAGGCTAGTTCCTTGCCTTCAAACATGACTATTTCTCCTGAAATGGTCTTGTTTCTCAAGTTTTAGTACAATGCACATTTGATTTCTTCTTGTGTACCTTGGAATTTTACTGTACTCTAATGTGCAAAATAACTAAAAATGAAAGTGGAAAAATACTAAGAACACTTCAAGATTAGCCTAAAGAGTGATAAAACAAGAAGGAAAATAGATGAAATGCAAACGTAAATCGATTATACCTTGTTGTTGAAGACTCCTTGGTTGGCCTTTGATTTTGATGGATTTGTGGGCTCCTTGGATGACTTTTGATGTACCTAGATGCAAGATTAAATATGCAAAATGATCAAAATGGATGACTAAGTGATAGTAAATGCTTGAGAATGCAAATTGGCAGCATAAGGTTGCTCAAAATGAAAGTCTTTTTTTTTTTTTAAATGCCCTTGAGGAGGGGGTATTTATAGAAGAATTTGAATTCTCTAGAGAATTCAATGGTCAAGATTCCTCCAATAAGGTCAAGATGAAGGGCTATGGTGAGTTGAGAACTCACAAGCCCTCACATCTTGACATGTGGATGGTGAAGTGGTTGATGGGAGATGAGGTGTAAGTGAGATGGCCAAAAGGTACATGAGGTGGAGGAAGGACAAGTACCTTTCAAGTACATTGGGAGATGGGAAGAATCTTGGGTGAATAAAAGTGAATTTTAAATGCACAATGATTGGAAGAATCTAGTGGATAAGACAAGGTTCCCAAAAGGTGGGAATTTGTCACATGTGACTTGATGTGACAAGTCAAAGGTTCTAGAAGATGCATGAAAAAAGGGGATTCTAGGAATAATAAAAAGGAATTAAAAATTCCTTGGGGGGTGGGAAGAGTTGACCAAGGTACTAATTAGGTTTGACTAATAAGTAATTAGAGGATAATTAGGGGTTAATTAGGATTAAAATCCAACTTGCAAAAGTTGGAGGATGTGACACATCCTAATCAAGGATTAGGCATGTGCACATCCTTAATGAAGAGATTAGGAAATGGATTAGGATTAGATGAAAATGACATGTGAGGAATTAAATAAATGTAATATTTATTTAATTTATTTGATGAAAAGAGGATTAAGGAGGGTAAGGTATTTAATTATTAATTAAATACCTTAGGGATTTGGCAGAATTAAGGATATTAATTAAATAATAGCAGTATTACTTAATTAACGATAATAAGATGAAAGGGGATGAATTTGGATAAATTAACTGTCCAAATTTAGATGTCTACATTTTACCCCTCTTTGAGATGGTGTTACAAAGTAGCATCATTTAAAAGATCATTAAAAAATAGAACCTAGAAGAAGATGGTTAGATTGGGAAAGATGCCCCAGTCATTCTTTTGAATGATTAGGAAGGGAAAAAGATGATGAAAATTAGGGATGAAGGATGCCCCCTTGAGAGGACATGCGGGTTGAAGAGAACACAGGTGTGCTCTCAAAATAGATGAGATGAGGGAGATGATGCGAAGTGATGGAAAAGAGAGAAGGAGAAGTGATAGGAGATGGATGAAGCACAAATGGATTTTAGGACAAACGGTGATGTTGCCCCAGTCAAGGTACAAGCCAAAATGGGTTGATGATGGATGGAGTGTTGTCAATGAGGGAATAGGGAAGGATACATCCCAATGAGTGGCATTGATGAGGGAAGGATACGTCCCAAAACACTACTAAAGGATAGGGAAGAGTACCTCCCGGTGATGATGATGAAAGTGTTGTTGACGAGGGAAGGATACATCCCAAACAATGTCGAAGGGATATGGAAGAATAGAATGGGATGATGATGATGATTATGACGAGGATGATTGGATCCAGGCTTGTAACAAGATTGAGAACAAGACCAAGGATATGATTAGATGATTCGGGCTAAATGGAATGGATGGGGGTTGGATAGAGATGTGAGATAAGGATGAAGGATGAATGGATGGGGGATACATGCAAGATGATAGAATGGAGAATGAAATGCAATCCTAATACAATTTGCCATCTTTGGAGCACTAATTTTTGCTATATCATCAGACACAAAACGCTAGGGTATGAAGAACCAAGGTGAATTAGTGTCTAATGCATAAAACAAACACAACAGACAAGAAGGCTATCCCAACACCCCAAAGTCACAAAGAACTTGGTCAGGCCAGGTATTGGGATAACCACAAGCACAAAAGGATGCCCCAGCATAACACAAGACCTCGGAGATCTTGGTGGGTACTACATGGGACAACCAAGAAGACACAATCAAATAAAAGAGAAAGATATGCCCCTATGTTGACCAATCAAAACACACCATAATATGATGGATCATGGAGGCCTTGACAAGTGATGATAGGGAGCTCAAATGATAAAAAAAATAAAAAAAAAATCCAAAAGTATCAAAATATCATAATCAATTTCAAACGTCCTTTGCCATAGGATCAAGGGGATGGGTGGGATTGATGAGGTCTGTTAGGAAGGATGCATCCTGTTGAGACCAAATATGATGGATACTAAACTAAAAGATCGTTATGACCCGAGATGTTCAAAATCAATTGGATCTCATGATACAAGTGGATCTCGTTTGTGAAGAACTGGCTAGATAATGGCATAGCTTGATGACACAACACAAGGAAGACAAGACATGGTACTGACACACCCTAAAGACCTAGGGGCTTGGGGGCCGATCAAAGATAAGCCTTGCCTATGTGAAAGCATAAATCCCTCGTAGTTCGGTGAAAGGTGGATGACTGACCAAGATGGAGACCTTGATGGATGGTAAAGATAGGATGGACAAAAGGAGAGAGACCGATGATAGACAATAGAAGAGCAAAGTGGACAATGAAGATCGATGATGGAACCCCAGGGGTAGATCAAATGATCGACCTTGCCTACATGAAAGTGCAGGGGCAATGTAGTTCGACAAGAACAAAGGCAAATAATGGATAAAGGATGATAAGATGATAGGATAAGTGGATAAAAAGATGGGACCGATACGATAGGATAGGATAGATCTGTTGGATTGGATAAGATGATGACGATCACATAAAGCTCAGTGATGGGATAGTTATCCAAAGCATTAAAATGACTTGGGAGGATGATATGATAGATAGATGAGTGATGAAAAGTGATAGGAGATTGGAAAGATGTGCAAGAGAAGCAAGGGTGATGATGATGAGATAAATGGCATTGGGTTGCATGGGGGGAGGCCTATAGCTAGATACCAATGACAAGGGATTGTGAGATGGGATGAGATGGGATGAGGATAAAGATGGAAGAATGGATGAATATATAGGGATGGGGGAGGGGAGGGATTGTTTGGATGGATGGGAATATAAGGATTGGGAGATGAAAGGGATGCTAGGATAGATGGATACGAAGATAAGGATGGGGAGATGGAAGGGATGTTGTGATAGATGGATAGAGACAGAAGGATTGGGAGATGAAAGGGATGTTAGGATAGATGGATACGAAGATAAGGATGGGGAGATGGAAGGGATGCTATGATAGATGGATAGGGAGATGAAGGGATGTTATGATAGATGATGTCTTCAAGGACTATGTCACAAAGGAAGCAGATGTCCCTACTCTAGATATGTCATATATGAGGAGGCGTGAGGGATATAAGACAAGTGGATGGGAAGATAAAGGAGATAACTATATGAGGATAGGATGGGTGACTAAGGAATGTGATAGAGCATGGATGAAGGGAATGTATACCAATAGGTGTCCAAAGCATGCATAGATAGGTGCCCCTATTTTGATCAAGATCACAAGAAGGATGGAGGAAATGGGAGATAAATGGGATATGATGGTAGGATGCGGAAGATGGGTGGGATGGGGGTATTTATGAAGAGGATAGATAACAAGAAGACGTGAGCATAGTTGGAAGCATAGCGGATGGAGGGAATGCATATTAGGAAGTTGCCCCCAAGTGCAAATGGGGATTTATGCATGACATCTGCTTTCCAAGTTTTCATCATGCTACTTATCCAAGGCACTTGTTTGCCAAGTTTTCAACATTGGATGAATTATTTCTCTTTACTATTTTATTTTATTTGATTTATTTTTTTATTTTTTATTTTTTTTATTTTTTTATTTTTATTTTTTGGATTTTTGACTTTTTGGGTGTTTGGATAGTAGGGGGATGAAAATGGATGTGGATAAGGGAATTTAGAAGATATATGATAAGGATATGGATGGACTCAAGCATCAAGTTCTATATGAGGTATTAAGAGCCCATGTTTGAACTGACTGTTGGATGTTGGTACAACATTATTAGGATAAGTGGATTATGCAAGAGGATGAATTAGAGGGATTTGGTGGGGTTGATACATGGGATAATGGATGGTATGTTGGAAAGGGTATGGATAGAATGATGGGCTGGATATGTGATGGGGAGATGTGTTCAGGACCAACATTGGCACATGTGGTGGTGGATGTGAAAAGATAATAGGATTAAGGGATGGAGAATATGGGGATAATGGAGGAGATGGAATGGTGAATTTTGGGACATAAGGACCCAAAACAGACTTAAGAGATGAAAGGGGTGTATGATTAGCTTTTGGGTTAGTGACTTTGGATGTTCTTACAGATTTTTCATGTGATGGAATTGCATCTTTTTTCTTTGGGATCCACATGGTTTTGATCTTTGCTTTGGTGGGCCTTTGTGGCCTATGGATTTGATTTAGATTTTTCTTTTCTTCACCATGTCTTTTGGAGGGGACATGAGGAGCCTTAGATTCATGTGGATGTTTGGATTTATGTATTTTTTCTTTAACAACCAAAGTGCTTTTAGTAGCAATGGGATGGGTGTGAGGAGATGGATGATGTGGAGTGATGGAGGTAGGAGTATGGGGATTATGTGTGGATGGAAGATGTTCAGGTATGTGCCTTTGTTGATCCTAACTATGGGATATGTGAGAGGGATGTTTATGATGGATGAGATGGATAGGTGATGAATGGATGAAGGGATGGATATGACGAGATGGAGGAGGTGATCTTAGGATATTGGAGCCCAGAATAGATGTAGGACCTAGAGGAAACATGGCATGGTAGATGGAGGGATGTAAGGACCCAAAATGGATGGAGTAGATGAAGGAGGAATATGGACGGTGGTTTTGAGGTGATACAATAGAGGAGGAGGGATGGTAGCATATGGTCTGGTGAAGCAATGGGAAGAGCTGACATTTCTTTTGGAAAAGGCTCATTGAGGACGTCTAGAGGTTGTACCAACATTTTTGGATTGCGAGTCGTGAGTAGTACATCCAAGACCTTGCAGATAAAAATGTTCTTTGATTTGGATGGGCTCTATAATACCTTGCTCATGAAGGCCTAAACCTTTTCCTTGATAGTTCATTCTCTTGAGCATTCGATCTAGGATAGGATTTTTTTTATTCTAGAAGAATGACGCGAGTTCATTATTAGGTGGAAGAGGAGGGTTGGTGTATATGCATTGTTTTTCTTCTACAAGGAGACCACCATGGAGGAATGTGAGAGGACCAAGGGGATATGCAAGTGGTGTAGGTATAGCAGTTTTAGGTGATGATGGGGGAACATGAGAGGGAGATGGTGGGATAGCAGCATGTGGATAGGTGATATCAGGAGAGGGATTAGGGGATATGATAGGATTTAGATTTGTGGTAGTGGGATCATGCAATGGAGATGGAGATGGAGTGGTGGAAGCTTGAATGACAAGGGGATCATGGGATGGAATGGATGGGGGATTGTGATCTTGAGGTGGACTACATAGGATGGTAGGATCTTGATCTGAAGAAGGGGATATGTTGGCATGCTTTGGATTAGACTCTTGGCATGATAAAGAGTCTTGTTGGGACTCTTCAAGTGGGGAAGATGGAGGGATGGAAGATTCATGAGGTTCATTGGAATGGGTTTTGGTGCTACTAGGAGTGGGAGGAGTGGATTGGATTTGGGTGGATCTAGGAGTAGAGGGAGTGGATTGGAATTGGGTGTCTTCGATGGATTCAGTGGTTCTCATAGTAGGAGATATGGGTTCAATGGTTTCAGTGGGTTGATCAGTGCTAGGGGTGGTAACAACAATGATAGGTGTGGTATGGAGAAGGCTCTCATCACTAGTTACCATGGATGATGGATTGGGATGGCATGGCTCCATGACTTCAAGATGTGGAGTTGGGGATGGCTTCTTTGTAATGAGTCCTTGGAGAACTTCTGAAATGAGAGACTTGCATATGGTTGGATTGGCTAGGGTGGTAGAAATGGATGAGGGATTATAGATTGGTGGACTAGGGTTAGATGGAGGAATGGGATTGAATGTAGGACTATGAGTAGATGGGGGATTAGGATTGGATGGAGGACTAGGAGTAGATGGATGAATGGGATTGGAAGGAGGACTAGGAGTAGATGGAGAATTAGGATTGGATGGAGGGTTAAAGTAAGGATATTGGAGTGGTGAATTAAGGTAGGGGGACATGGATTGTGGATTAGGACAAGAGGATATAGGTGGTGTAGTGGGACAAGAGGATGTGGGGGATGGATTATAATAAAGGTATTAGGATGATGGATTAGGATGAGGAGACATGGATGTGGGATTAAGGTAAAAGGGTACGGATGTAGGATTAGTATGGGAAGATTGGGAAAGAGGATTACGATAGGGGGACATGGATGGGGAATTGTAATAGGAGTATTGGGATGGAAAATTAGGATAAGAGGATGTAGATGTTGTATAAGAGGATGATGTAGATGAAGGACATGAAAAATATGGGGATGAAGAAGATATTGGATATCCATTGTCAAAGGTGGCATAAGGAGTATGATTAGTCATTGACGAAGACATGATGGGATAACTGGAAGGGGTGATTGGATTGTGGAAAGTGGCTGGAGAAAGCTTACTAGTGACGATAGCATCAAGGGGATCTATGTCATATTCTTCCTGATCGACAAGACTTTCGTTATTGTCATCCACGTAATTAGGGTTTCCCTTAACTACTATTGATGGAGGATGAGGATTCATGATGATGAAAGGATAAATAGAATGGATCAAATATTTTGGATGGAGATGGACTAAAGCTCAAATCAAGATTTTGGTCAAGCTCAGATTAGGATTGGACGAAAGCTCACATTAGGATGATTGGATGATGCGATGGGATTGATTTTGATTTTGATGGGATTCAGTAGATGGATGATTGGATTGGGTAGATGATTTGATGAATTTTATTAAAGTACTAGATCAATTTGATTGGATAGGATCAAATGATTAGATGATGTTCTTTGGATAATTGTTATTGAATGAACTTGATAGGATTGGTGTGCTTGGATTAATTGGATGATTATATGTATTTGATTATAGGAATGGATTAGTTTGATTAGATAGGAAGAAACAAAAGGTACCACTAGATAGAGCTCAAAAAATTAAGCAATTTTGGTTTTTGAACGAAGTTGATTCGACGTAGGGTTTGTAAATGATGGCCCTGGGAAGTTAGGGGCATGTCCACCTCGCAATGTGGGGTGTGGCCACCCCGGGATGGTAAAATTCTTGATAGAAGGGAATGGAAGGTACCACTAGATAGAGCTTCAAAAACTAAGCAACTTTGGTTTTTGGACAAAGTCAATTCGATATACGGTTTGTAAATGATTGCCCCGGGAAGTTAAAGGGGCATAGTCAGCTTTCTGCAGTAAATCAGGGGCGTGGTCAACTTTCTGCAGTATAATAGGGGTGTAGCCACCTTTCTGCAGTAAATCAGGGGTGTCGTTAGATTTCTACAGTAAAACAGAGGGCACTTGGTGATGTAAATGGTAAAATGATGATGTTCCCTAAGTGATGGTGTGGACTTTTGAATGGAATATTTAGAATGAACGGGCGAATTGAAGATGATTGTGGAGAATGAGTAGGGATTTAGAATGGTTAAACAAAGATTTGGAATGATAAGATGGAGGTTTAAATTGATCAAATAGAGGTTTTGGGAGACTTATAGTGACGAAACAAAGGCTTGGGATGATGAGATAATGGTTGGGAATGATTAAATGATGGTTTAGAGGCTAAACGGATCTAAATGGGGCGATTTCAGGTGTTCAGGAGGGAAAATCTGCCCCTCTGCAACAAAAATCAGGGGTGTTGTCAGCTTTCTACAAAAAAATCAGGGGCGCTTTCACTTTTTTGCAGCAAAATCAGGGGCGCTTCCACCTTTCTATAGTAAAACAGGGGTGCTTCCACCTTTCTGCAGCAAAACAAAGCGCGCTTCTACCTTTTTGTAGCAAAATAGAGGGTGCTTCCGCCTTTCTGCAGTAAGATAGAGCTTGGTTTTGATGGCAATGGCTATGGCAAGGACTCAAAATGATAAAGTAAGGCCAATGTATTAAAGATTTCACAAGTTTTTCACAAGAAAACACTTCAAGCAAGCACAATCCTATGATTAATGTTAAGGGTATGGCTAGGAAAGGTCTTAATCTAGGATGCACAAGGCTTCTAAGGAGTCCTCGATATACTCTCAGTACATGAGGCACAATCGTGAACACCAGCCCATCACAAGCATGAGTCGAGAACCCCAGTGAGATACTGAAAGGCTCAGACCAACTCTTCACGTCTATCTAGGTATCACCCTAGCTTCAACGCTCTGCCAATTATGACGTGACTGGATTGGGGTACAACTTTCATTCTCCCCCCTTTGTATACCCCGCCGGTATGCGTGGTTGGAATCGTCCCTTGGGGTGATGAAATCCCCAAGCAAGTCCCACTAAAAAGAAGACACTAACCATTTCCAACTACTCCCTAGGCTCACACGAAGTGCAAGGGGAAAGTGAAAACAAATTAATGCCCCCTCAGGTGACACAATAATAGACAAGAATAGCAAGCAATAAATGTTACTTCCCCCTAATTAGACTATGTGCAAACAACAAGAATATTTTTTCAAAAATTTGATCAAATAGATGGCCCTGTAAGCAAACATTAGCTATCTTATCCTTCATTCTTGGTCAATTACACCATAATATGCTGTAGAATGTTAGCAAAAAACACCAATATCCTTGCCAAAATAATGTTAGAGGGTTATTACTTGAAAATAGCTAAAAACGAGAGCAAAAACAAAGCTAAAATGACTGTTTTACCTTCCAAACTATGTTGTTTTGGGGCACTTCTGCCTTTTTGCAGCAAAAAATAGGGGCGTTTCTACCTTTCTACAACAAAACAGGGGCGCTTCCACCTTTCTGCAGCAAAACAAGGGCGCTTCTTCCTTTCTATAGCAAAACAGGGGCATTGACAGCTTTTTGAGGCACTTCCGCCTTTCTGTAGCAAAAGGTTAGAGGAAAAGAACCTTTTAAAATGAAAAGGCGTATCTGCCCCTCTGTAGGAAATGTTATCAGATTTTTGAAAAGGAAATTTGTACGCCCCATTGCAAGAAAGTGTTAGAAACAAACTTCTAAGTATACACCTAACTGCAGCAAACTATTAGAAGAAAATGAAATTGTTAGATATAGGGCGCTTTCACCTTCCTACAACAGACAAGAGGGCGCTTTCGCCTTTTTACAGTAAAGCAAAGGGCACTTCTGCCTTTCTACGATAAAGTAGAGGGTGCTTTTTCCTTTCTGTAGTAAAGCAGAGAGTGCTTCCACCTTTCTACGACCTTTTTCTGCAAAATACTTAACAAAAATGAAGGTTAAATGCAAGAACCCATTTGTGGGTCCCACAGGGCGTGCCAAAAATGTGTACCTTGGAATTTTACCCTACTCTAATGTGCAAAATAACTAAAAATGCAAGTGAAAAAATACTAAGAACAATTCAAGATTAGCCTAAAGAGTGATAAAACAAGAAGGAAAATAGATGAAATGCAAACGTAAATCAATTATACCTTCCTTGTTGTTGAAGACTCCTTGGTTGGCCCTTGATTTTGATGGATTTGTGTGCTCCTTGGATGGCTTTTGATGTAGTTCGATGCAAGATTGAATATGCAAAATGATCAAAATAGATGCTAAGTGATAGTAAATGCTTGAGAATGCAAATTGGCAACATAAGGTTTCTCAAAATGGAGGGCTTTTTTTTTTTAAATGCCCTTGAGGAGTGGGTATTTATAGAAGAATTTGAATTCTCTAGAGAATTCAACGGTCAAGATTCATCCAACAAGGTCAAGATGAAGAGCTATGGTGAGTTGAGAACTCACAAGCCCTCACATCTTGACATGTGGATGGTAAAGTGGCTGAGGGGAGATGAGGTGTAAGTGAGTTGGCCAAAAGGTACATGAGGTGGAGGAAGGACAAGTACCTTTCAAGTACATTGGGAGATGGGAAGAATCTTAGGTGAATAAAAGTGAATTTTAAATGCACAATGATTGGAAGAATCTAGTGGATAAGACAAGGTTCCCAAAAGGTGGGAATTTGTCACATGTGACTTGATGTGACAAGTCAAAGGTTCTAGAAGATGCATGGGAAAAGGGGATTCTAGGAATAATAAAAAAGAATTAAAAATTCCTTGGGGGGTGGGAAGAGTTGACCAGGGTACTAATTAAGTTTGACTAATCAATAATTAGAGGATAATTATGGGTTAATTAGGATTAAAAGTCAACTTGCAAAAGTTGGAGGATGTGACACATCCTAATCAAGGATTAGGCATGTGCACATCCTTAATAAAGAGATTGAGAAATGGATTAGGATTAGATGAAAATGACATGTGAGGAATTAAATAAATGTAATATTTATTTAATTTATTTGATGAAAAGAGGATTAAGGAGGGTAAGGTATTTAATTATTAATTAAATACCATAGGGATTTGGCAGAATTAAGGATATTAATTAAATAATAGCAATATTACTTAATTAACAAAAATAAGATGAAAGGGGATGAATTTGGATAAATTAAGTGTCCAAATTTAGATGTCTACACTTCTTATGACCTCTAGCCCTTTTTTTACCCTTTGAAATCTCAGGAGAAGCCTAGGATTGATGCTCAGTTATATCCTCGTGACACTCAAATACATTAAGTCAGCTACACCTCCTAAAAGGTTGAATTGTCACACCAATTTTCACCATCTCCAGAACAAGCAAAATTTAACAATTCAAGACAAAGTTATAGGGAGACATGCACTTACAAGCCTAGACAATTGTAACCAACCCAACATAGAAATTCCTAACCATACCAAAGATCCTAATTTAAAACCAAATTACTCGGGACAAGAACACTCAATATTTAGCTCAGGAAAACAAAAAACCTCTCACTCCTCTTCACACTACGCCTTTCATTTACTCCAAACTGGAAAGATGGTGAAAATGAATAACAATAAACTTGCATTAAATAGACAATTGGAGCATGCAAAATTAATGATTCAAGAAATCCTTGTGCGATGGATTTGATAACTTAATAGCTCAACTTTGAATCTAGGATGTTAATCTTAAAATAATTAAAACTTTGAACATCTATGGTAACCAGGAGCATTATTTTTTGACATTTAGTAGCTTGTTCCTAGAAAACATCAATGTCATCTCAAATGTTGCCACATTTTTCTTTAATCTTCATTAATCATAAGTGATCTAATATGTGCTCCTTCATTAATATCAGAAAAGTAAATGAGACCAGTGTTTTTTAGAGAGAATACTTCCTTATATACTTCATCGCTCATCACTGATCTTTCCTAAAGATTAGGGTACAATCAGTGATGACATTATTGCCACGATGAAGTTTAGTCCTTTGGATCATCATGTTTTAAAACTACATCAATAGTTCTCAAGTCATCTCACTACTTTCTTTCTTTCTTTACACATTGTCCTCAGGATCTTGCCACATTGCCTTTCCCAACAATATCCATTGCCTATCACAGATACATCTCGTCCTTCATCAACCTCATGAACGATGTAAACATCCCCGCCATGAAATATGATTTGTCAAATATGTGGCCCATTCTTGATCACATTCATCCTTCCATCACTCATCAGTGATCTAAACTTTACACCTTGGCTCCTATCACCAATAAGAGATGTAGTGAAGAAATCAAATTTAGACATGTACATTTGCATGAAAATCAATGGTACAAAATAAATCACTCATAATATCTTATCATATTAGCAAAAGAAAACTTTTAGAGAATATCATCGTTCATCGTGGTTTTGAAACTTAAGCTTAGGAATGAATCTGCGATGAGCGATAAAACATAGAAATGTCAGACGATCACTCATCACTAATTCTCTATATAGAATTTGCAAGCAATTGGCGATGAGAGGATTTACATAGTGACAATGTGTATCATGTATAACTAATGCAAAATTTAACATTTAAAACATATCCATGATACGTGATGCAAGGGAATTCCATCATATCACTCATTGTTGATCTTAAATTTATCATTTTATGGCCATATGTGATGAGCGATAAGAACATAAGGCCAGAGGACATCACTTATCACTATTAAAATGTTGAAGGATAAAAATCCATTAGTGATAAATGATTCCTTTATAATATAGGAAACATCACTCATCGTTAATTATTCTAAGAGCTCCAACAACCATTCATGATGAGCAAAAACAAACAAGTAATGATGATCGCTTGTCACCAATTAGAAAATACACTTAAAAATTAATCAATGATGGGCTATAAAGATATGATGGTCATCGAGACTTAAGTGAAAACTTTAAGCACATGCACTTAAGTTGTTCTAATGAAGGGGACCCTCTAGGATGATGTGAGATAAGGGGCTTAGATATTTCTGAGTCATGGAATGAAAAGGATGAAAAGGTCAAAAGGCCTTCTACTTAACCTTATATAAAAAATATAAGATTCAGACTTAGGCTTGAGGGACCAGTTACCATATGACAATGAATGACATAAGATGTTTTAAAGTGACCAATAATGGGAAATAAGGAGTCAACGACCAAATAGAATGTTATAATAATTTATAACAAATAAAACCCCAAACCCTCAAATATTAGCCCTACATGCAAATGTGACAAGGGTTTGAGATGGAACAAAGACATTTTTGAGGGTTCCATCAAATATCATGACAACTTAGTGAAATAATGATTTGAGACCTTGCTTCTATAGGAAATCCATCCAACTTACCATTTATTAGATCCTAGAAGTTGACATTAATGAAATTTGAATTCAAAACCTTGATTCCCCACTCAAAACCCTAAAAAGGGGCCAAATGGGACTCATATGCCACTTGTGGTGTATGGGCCCCATCTAGATGGGATTCATACACCCAAGGTGGCATATGGGTCCCACCATGTCCTTTTAGGTTGAGAAAATGTTGGGGAGTTAAGAAATTAAGTGTATTTGATGTCTATGTCAATATTTTGGTTGAAATATGCCTCAATATGCATAATCAAGGGTATTAGGGGCATGTTAATGATGATATAAAGGTCATAAATGCAAGATGGCCCAAAACTCAATGTGAAGGTGTAAATTAAGGGAAAATTAGGTTTATTTAGCTTAAAAGGACCTTAAATCCAATGTGAATGAGGCAAACACATTAAAATGCTAGATCAAGGAAACCTTAGGTCCATTTTAATGTTAATCATTCCAAAATTAAGTGTGAAAATGTAGAGGGATGCATTTTTCATCATTACAACAACCTACCATTGCTATTACTATTGAAGATGTTTTTAGTTATGCTTGATTTGATGTATTAGGGATGCTTGATTTGTTGTATTTTCTTGTTTTGTCTCTTCACATTCTTTCTTTTTCTCTCTTTTACATATTTAGCATTTTGACAATATTATGGGTGATCCCACAATAGTGGTTTACAATTTTTGGCCAAACTAGACACTGATTTTTTTTTTTTAAACTAAATCTTCACATTAGAGCACATATAGCGATTAATCCGTGAGGAATTTGAAGATGATGCAAACTAGAGTCTTATCACATTTTTTTTGTAGATTCTAAAAATATTTTTTTCAATTTTTTTGGAATCATATTACACTTCTTTTTCCATCTCCCACGAAAATTGGTTTTTTTCAAAAAAAAACATTTTTAAAAAGTGATGTACACCGTATAATGCATAACTTTTTTTCCTTGAAAGATAAAATTCAATTCTTTCAAATTTAGATTTGTAACTCTGATATCTAGTGCTTCCACTTGGTTAGATAGTTTTTATTGAATATTTTTTTCTTTAATCAAGTTTCAAACTCAAATCAATTACAATTAGACATAACACGACCGTGATAACGCATAACTTTTACTGTATGTATCAATTTTTTTTTTTTGTGTTGGATCAAGGACTCCAATATCTAGTGCACTCGTATTTTTTTTTTTGATAATCTTCTATTTTTCCACTTGTGCAAAACAAAGAGTTTTGTTTTTCAGTGAAAAACCTATATTTATTAAAACTTAAAAAATAGATAGATAATATAATCAAAACATATTAAAATTATATTCATTGGATAGCTCATTTTGAGGGGAACCTGATACTAGTTGGGTTTCTAAGATCTCCTCCATTTTCATTCTCAAATCAAGCTTCGAAGTGTAAAATTCTCAGCAAATTTGGTGCCTTAGGGGGGGAGGGTGAAAATATATGGGTTCGGTCAAACAATTGTTTGGTTGAACTAAAAAATAATGTTCGGTTGAATAGGGGTTCGACCGAACCCACACAACATAGAATAAAAAAATTGATTTGAAATGGGTTCGACCGAACATTCTAAAGATGTTTGGTCGAACACCTTTTAAAATTTATTTTTTAATATTAATATAAATATTAATTATATTCTTTTTAAATGATGACTTGAGAGAAAGATATGGAGGGAGTGGGGGTAGGCAGCAGGGCTTAAATTTGATGGCCATATGACCATATTTAGAGATTTTTTTTGTACAATACAATCAAAAGTTTAAGAAGATTGTATCAAATAAAAGGAGATATTTTGGATAGACTGTCAAAATTTATATAGAATTATAATGATATATATGTTTGATTTATATATAATTTTACATACACTAAGGTATATCATAATTTTTTAAGGGCACCCTTGAATAGATAACTGTCATTAAAGAAAAATTTGATAGGAAAAGTCGACCATCAAATTTAATCCTTGGTAGGAGGGAGATAATTTAGAGAGAGGGGGGGAGAGGGAGAGAGATAAAGGGTAGGGGATGTACAAGGGTTTATGGTTTAAGGGTTAATGGTAGAGCAGAAAAGGGGAGAGGGGGTAGGAGTGAGAGACTTGAGAGAGAGAGGGG
>VDFB02036577.1:0-14526 GCA_007258455.2 Sequoia sempervirens
TAAAAAAAATAGGATAAAATAATAATAATAATAATAATAATTAAGGGAATTATGAAATAGTAAGGATTTAATTTAGATAGTGTGAACTATTGATAATCGGTAAAGTATTAAAAATAGGGTGAAAATTATTGTCCGAAGTTTTAAGCACAGGTGGTAAAACAGGAAACAATTAAGTTGCCAGGTGTACCCTCGAAAGTGTAAATAAATTTCAAAAGTTTGCCATCTGTCCCTTAGTTGTCGAAAAAGTAGAGAGAGAGTTCCTTAATTTATTTGGGGAAAATTTTTGATAAACGGAAGGGGGGAAAAGATTGGAGAAGGTAAAAGAAAGAAAAAAATTTAACCTACGGTGTACTCTGGTAAGAAGTGGAAGTGAGAAGAAAATATCACAGTCCGGAAGCATTTGAAAACAACCCAACTATCCATCCCCTTTGGCAAGCGCCTATTTCAGGTTGGTCATTTATTATATTTTAAATAACTCCTTTATAATTATGTCGCCTAGATTAATTATGAAGAATGAAATTTTGAAGTGAAAACCCTAGCGAAACAATTTTAGTAAATTTTCATTTATGACTGTAGAAAAAGAAAATTTAGAATTTAGAATTGTATAATTTCTACCCTTTTTTCATCCTAAACAATTTTAGTAAATTTTGATTTACGGTTGTAGAAAAAGAAAATTTAGAATTTAGAATTGTATAATTTCTACCCTTTTTTCATCCTAAACAATTTTAGTAAATTTTGATTTACGGTTGTAGAAAAAGAAAATTTGGAAAACTTCGTTGAACTCCAAAAATTTTTAGGAAAAATATAATAAAATTAAAGTTTAATAAATTTTAAATTTTAGTCGATTTTGATTTACGGCTCTAGAAAAAAATTCGAGGAGAAACTCATTCGAGCCTTAAAAGCTCTGTTGGTGTAAATCATTAAAATTCTTGGAAAAATAAAATTAAATTAAATAGTACTATTACTTTCCGTGGTGCTTTCTTTTGGAATTATTTCCATTCTGGCATTGTGTTTGAGTTACTAGTCCAATAGTCCTAGTTGAGTTTAATTTTTTTATGTCCTTATTTAGGTAATTAGCTAAATAATGGCTACTCATTTGTTTTTCTTCCGAATTGGTTATAGTACCCTATGTTGTCTAAATTTTAGTATAAATATAATTTTATTATGACCTTTTGTGTGGGAATGGTGATATATTGATACTAACAATAATATCACAATAAGGTTGTATAATTACACTTAAATTAAATGGAAAGAATTCTAATAACTAAAACTAACCATTTTTATCTTTATCAGATATAATCTATAGATTGAAATTAAATATTACTAATGTGAGTAAAAGACTTGTAAACCTTATTTTTAATCTGTAAAAGATTTTTATTTTAATTTATACATATATTTAGTATTTAGTTTCTCCGTAATTTAATTATTGATATGAGCAAAATATTTGTAAACCTTAGTAAAAATGTTTTTATTTTAATATTTAATTTAATTACTAATATGAGCAAAATATTTGTAAACCTTAGTAAAAATGTTTATATTTTAATATTTAGTTTCTGAGCAATTTAATTACTGATACGAGCAAAATATTGTAAACCTTATTTTAAGTTAGTAAAAAAAAAATGTTTTTATCTTAATATTTAGTTTCTCAGTAATTTAATTACTGATATGAGCAAAATATTTGTAAACCTTATTTTAAGTTAGTAAAAATGTTTTTTTATTTTAATATTTAGTTTCTGAGTAATTTAAAAATGTCTTTAATTTATTTTATTTTAATATTTAGTTACTCAGTAATTTAATTACTAATATGAGCAAAATATTTGTAAACCTTATTTTTAATCTGTAAAACATTTATTTTAATTTTTACATATATTTTGGTCCTCAGTAAGCAACAGATTTGTAAACCTTAGATTAAGTAAATCTTATTTTTAATCTATAAAATATTTTTATTTTATACATATATTTAGTTTCTCAGTAATTTACTTATTTATGTAAGCAAAAGAAATTTGTAAACCTCATTTTAAATTAGTTAATCTGTAAAAACATTTTTATTTTAGTTTATGCATATACTTCAGTTTCAGATTAAGTCTTGATTGTGTATGTGTAAATGAATTGCATAATCCCTTAGTTTTCCTATTAGTATTCAGTTGTGTATACAAAGAGTTGTAGCCATTAATATTTATTTGTTACATGGAATGTGTAAGTAGATTAAGAAGTTAATTTTATTTATGCCCCATGATTGGTTTCATCTTTCATTTGCATTATTCTCATTTGGAATAGATTAAGTGTTTGGACTTGTTGTGAGATCATGTTGGGAACCCATGCCATTGTGTTACTCTTATGGGAGTGTAAGGGTAGGTTGTCCTATAGGCTTCCAGAGGCTAAGGAAAGTCTTGTTCCATGTTGAACTTCCACAATTTAATCATTATAATAAGTTTGATCTTACTATTGATTTTGAGTTTCATGTGTGGGTCAAACCTTGTATCAGGATTGTCTTTGTAAATAGCTTTGGCGAGATGGTTCATGCCTCGCAGGTACAATGGTTTTGTGGTTTTAGTGCTCTTTCTGTTTTGGTACACCCCATGATGACTTGGATTTGTTTTAGGGCTATTAAGGAGAGTGGCTCTCCATGGGGGCCGGCGCACAAAGGGGCGGCCTGGATAACCCATTGAAGAGTTGGTTAAATAAGTGAAAAGCTAACAAAATGTACTAGTGGGTTTGGGTAGGATACATAAACTAAAGATAAATAAGATACCTCACCTTTGCGCCATTAGTGCTTCCATAGACTAAGGGTGGGCTGAAAAGGCCATGGTCAGCAAGATCGCTACCTCTTCCTCATGAGAGGCTAGTGGTCCCGCATGATTCACCCTATGGGGCCGACGCCTAGTGTGAGGCAGCCAGGATAACCATAGATGGGGGCCAGCGCTTGTTGAGAAGCAGCCAGGATAACCCATGATAGGACTGTGTGATGACACTCTCCCATAGTATCCCTTGAGCAATTACCTTGTAAATAGTCATTGAGAGTGTTGTTTGTTATGTTGTTTTCTCTTGTGGTGTTGTCTTGTGGTCGTTCTGCTTGTTTGTCTTGGTCGTGGGCCTTTCTTGTCACTTCTAGCACGAGGGGTGGACCTTCGGGTCCACGTGGTCGGGTGGAACGTGCTATGCACCCATTGGGTTCCCAGTTTGCATTCGTGATGCGAAAGCGGATGCAGAATTTCCAAGCTTCACTTGGTTGAAGACTATTCTATGCCTTGTACCTTATTCTTCATTGATGTAATTATTCTTGTACTTGATGTACTCTTCCCATTCTTATAAGGGAAGCATTATGTAATATTGTAATGTATTCCTAATGTATTGTATCTGTAGGAATATGCTCCACAATTGTAATATTAAAACTATGAATTGAATTGTAATAGAATGATGTATGTATCTTTTTCATCACTATTGCTTATGGATGGTTGTATGGTTATATTATCTTGTGACTTTATGCTTCTTTTGTTAACTTCTGGGCTTTATCTTTAACGATGTTTTGGTTGGGGATATTTTCGTGTAATGCAACCCTGTAACCCCAAGGGACTAGTTAAGTTTTGTCATATAATGTATATTATGATCATCTTATATAATGTATGTTCACAATCATCTTATGTAATGTTTATCTTTCAAAAAAAAAAATTGTGCGGTATTTTGTTGTCCTTTGGGGTTAACACGGCAGGGCGTTACAGAGGACATAAGTGGATACTGGTAGCTACTGATTACTTCACTAAATGGGTAAAGGCAGTCCCAACCAAGCAAGCAACAAGTAAAGTTGTAATCAATTTTTTAATGGATAACATCATTACCAGATTTGGTACTCCATTAAGATTGATCACAAATAATGGGATGTGTTTCAGATCTGATGAGTTTAAATATTTTTGCAGTACATATGGTATCACTGTTTCTTATGCAACTCCTTACCATCCACAAGCTAATGGTCAGGCAGAGTCTAGCAACAAAAGTCTTTTGAAAATCATAAGAAGAATGCTAGGTGGTGTTGATGTGACTTTTATGACCGCACCAATCAGCAAAACAAAGTAATCTGAAGGCTACTCCATTCTCTCTTGATCAAAGAATCCCATGCACTAAGATTGCTAGAAAGATCGCACGTTCAACTCCAAGGTTCTGAAATGCTTTGGAATACCCTCAGTTGGTTCGTTGTGATATGTTGTGTACACGAGGGGACTTACACAATAGTTCAGGATTTTGCAGTTGACAGTAGGTTAATGCTTTGAAGGGAATTTTTGCGCAAATGATTTGACAATGAGGTATGTGTTTTCCTAAAACTAACCAAAAATATGCGGAATTGAATGGCTGCAAAGATTAGAAAATTATGTTCTATCCTAGATGCAAGAGCTGTTAAGCTTGACTTCAATGAATTTCAACCGAACTTTGTCTCGCCTCGCGTTGGACAGCTTCAACAAGGTTGGTGCAATCTTCAAAGGAGCAACGAAAGATGTTCAAATCACGACTTGGCAAATGCAAATACCATCACCACGATGCATACGTACATATGAATCCCGATCGAAACTAAGTCTAAAATGTATTCCAGTTGACCACACAAGACAAACTTACCATTAGTAAGCTTGTTAGTGGTATGGATTTAATGAAGCTCACTTAAATCAAACGCAACCACCCACAATTAACTATTTGCATGAAAATTACTCTAACTCAAATCCTACTTGAAGTTGAAGGGCGAAGAAACCTCACAAACTACTCATAACGAAAGACAAATTCACCAATCAATGAAACTCTTTTATTATGATAGCCTTCGTAACAATTTCTTACAAAATTCTCATAAGGAGAATTTTCCTTCTCCTTCAAACAATGCAATGAAACTATTTTAACTGTCTCTCTAGCAGAATGTCTACTCTCTAGTCTAATCTAATGTCTAACTAACTAGTGTACAAATGAGGGGACTCCCCTTTATATAGTTGGCCAATCCCAACGGATGGTCCAAATCAAAATTACAATGGACGGCTCAGATCGAGCCACATAAACCCTAGACAAGATTCTGCCTTAAAAACCGCCAGAAGGTGGAGTGGCATAATTAATGAATACAAAGATAGCAGATTCCTCCTTTGACCACCATGGGCAATTAATGCCCACTACCCTTCCAAAAAATTCTCGTCCAAGACCCTGTTTCCACTGTTCTTTTCTCTGACCGTGTAAGCTACAAATCCGGCCAGCACTGCATCAACCTCCTGTTCTGAAATCGCCGGAGTAAGGTTGAGCTAATATTTGAGCATGGAAATCGTTTGCTCTTGTCGGTCACAAGACCTTCTCCAACTCTCAATAGATTCTTGCATGCTCTGAATGATGGCTGAGAATGTAGAGATGTTTTCAAAGTCCAGTTGAGTAAACACCCTCATCTCGGAGAAGAAAGGCTGCAACCTCCCTTTCAACCCATCTACTTCTACCTCCTCAAGAGTTAGTCTCTTGGCGAACAGTGCCTCCAGTGTGTTGAGGATGCCCTTGTGAATGTTCCCCATCGCCTTCCTGATCTTAGCTGACTCTGACTTCGCTGTATCGTAGAAGCCTCTGCTAGTGAATGCAGCTAAATACCACCCCGGGAAGTCATATCGATCCCCTGCTTGAATCACTCTCTCATCAACCAGAGTCTGCATAGGTATGCGCATTAGAGCAACCAAGCGTGGAATGGTCTTATCCTGGAATATATGTGTGTCATTCCAAGCCTACTCGATGTTCTCCAAGCGTGAGAGGATACTGGAAGCGCTCTGGAAAAAAGAGACAAGATCAACCATGAATCTCTCAACATCAGTGCAGACACTGCCTATCCACTTATCTCCTTCTTGAGTAGTTTTCTTTATTTCTTCGAGTTCGCCAATTGACTCCCGTGGCAGCTCAGGTCGAAGCTCCACCGTTGGGTTCTCCGAGCACATGGACGTGCTAGATGCCACACATACCCAACTAACGCCTTATGTTCCTTCAATCTCTTATAGTTTTCCTCCTTTCCTACCAGCCTATCCTTCAGCGCCTGGAAGGAATTTTCAGCCTCCTCAACAACCTGTGCTCCGGAGGGACACCCCAATTCAATTGTGGTGACTGTGTAATTCTCTGGCATCACGTCACCTAAGTTATATGAAATATTCCGAGCCAATTTTTTTCGTTTTTTCAAATTTCAGATTACAACAACGCACCGGTTAAGGTTAGAAGATAAACCAAAACGTGCTGAAGCAACTCTAACCAGGATGTACACCAGGATCCCGATGTGGGCAAGGTGTGAGCATTGGTCAGAGGATCTAAAACAAAATGCTTATGCAGGAACTCTAACCAAGAATGGCGCCGATGATGGCGAGCATATGGTCAGAGGATCTTCTATCCTAAATGTTGAAAGGGATCTCGACACCAAGTATGTGCTACCCAATCCAGTGTGGAGTGAGGGGCGACCATATGGCGGAGTGATTACAAAGTACAGTGCTTAAAGAAATACTGAGAACTGAAATACTCAACACCCAGAATGTGCTTTCTAACCCGAACTGGGAAAGTAGCTACCATAGGGCGGAGATAAATTAAAGACAATAACAATTGCTGAAAGTAAAGCTGAGCATTACAATTTGATAAAGCAAGATTATAATTTGCTGTCAGTACTACTGCCAGCTTACACTATGAAAGATGAAATCTTGCAAACCATACAAATCAGCATATAAATAGAGATGTACAATAATAGTGAATTTCTCTGCTGAGAAGTAAGATTAACGGAAATGGCACTAAACAGATCCAACCTTTTCTCCGGACTTGGACAAATCTTCAATGAAGCATCCACATCGCTTTTAAAGAACTCTCATCACCATCCAATAAAGAAAATGCAGATTTCTCCAAACTGATATAACAGACCTGCACCTTTCAACAAATAACCAGCAACATAGGATTCCTTGAAATGCTCGGAACTCACTCTTTTCTCATTCAAATTGCTTGATATCAATTGCAAATCACTAATTAAAGGGAGGCGCTCAAACTAAGAGCATAAAACAGACTTAAAATGCAGATTACATGAAATGCACGAATTCCAAGACACCATAAATGGTACGGCCCAGCACAGGGGCGATTTTGCTTTTAAAATTCAGATCCTCTTCAAAAAAATCTACAAATTTGCACACAGGGGCGCCTAGCCAAGATGGAAGGAAATAAACAATACCCACAATGAATTTTTTTGTCTTTTTGGATTTATGAATAAAACATCAAATCTGCTGAAGCTAAAATGCCAAAAACCAGAAACCTCTAATATGCAAAAACTGAACCTAATTAGACAAATGCAGATTACAATGCACAAACTTCAATGAACTCACAAACTAGACTAAAATCACCACTAGTTGTTGTCTTACAAACAAGAAGCGATGCCCGAGCTAGGAGGCCTTCATTCCTCGAAGCAAACCCAGAGCCAAACCGGCAACATAACAGTACTGTAGACCAAAGATGTGAAATGAGGCTCAAAGTCTTCCTTTTATAATTTCCCTGTTGACTTCACGAAACCCTAAAATCCACTTCAATGTCAAAACCCTAATCATTTCTCAAAGATGGCGTCCTTTTCCTTCAAAGCTCAATATTGACATTTTAATAAATTCCATACTTTGATAAATGCGCCCATTTTAAGCTTGCTTTGACTTTGGTAAATAATAAAATAATCTTAATGAAGGCGCCACCCTCAAAAGACCACTTTTCAAAACAACATAAAGTCAATAGACTAGGCCAAGGGGTCAACGTTCGAATATAATATTAAAACGTGACTTTTAATTAGATATATCAACTTATCTCTCCAAATGTGCCCTGAAGCCAATAATGACCAAGTCAACTGACCAAACTGGAGTAGGAAGTCAACCATGCTGAACCCAACTGAAAAACTGCCAGAAATAGAATTTACTAAAAATAGTAAATTCCAGAAAATCCTCAGAATGTCGTAATGAACATACCACTGCGAAGCTCTCTGAAAACCCAGAAAGAATCCGCCATTGAATCCACCAACTCCGAGCAAAGACATCCTTAAAAATAGGAAACCCTAATTTTACCTTCCGACTAGCCTTCGGTTTTCCAGAAAAATGGCCAACGGTCACTAGAAAGATCAGGTTTGAGAAGAGGACATTACAGTCCGCCCTCCCCAAGATTGCTTGTCCTCAAGCAATCGCAAACCAGGATGCTGCAAAATTTCATCACTTTCCCAAGTCGCATCCTCCATAGGCAGGTTCTTCCACTTAACCAGGTATTCTCTGATAGTTCTTTTCCTCAAAGAACGTTCTCTGAAATCAAGTATCTCCTCCGGAATTAGAACCAACTGTCTTTCTTCATCCAAAGGTGGCAACTGTGATGAAGCAACCACATTATGTCCAAGTGCCTTCTTAAGGCGAGACACGTGGAAGACGTTATGTACTCTGCTATCAGTAGGTAGCTCTAACTCATAAGCTACTGCCCCAACTTTTCTGATGACCCTAAATGGCCCATAGAAGCGGGGTTTGAGCTTCTCAACTCCACTCTTCTTGAGAGTAGACTGTCTATATGGCTGTAATCGGAGATAAACCATATCCCCAACCTCAAAAGAACGCTCAACCCGCCTTTGATCAGCATACAACTTCTGCTGATTCTGTGCAATCTGCAGATTATCCTTCAAGGATTTCATGATGTCTTGACTTTGTTGCAACAAGTCCTTGGCTTGGGGTGCTTTGCTATCACCAAACACCAAATCAGCAAAGCTAGGTGCTTCATACCCATAGAGAGCCAAGAAAGGAGACATCTTAATCAACATATGGAAAGTAGAATTGTAGCAGTACTCGCCTATATGCAGCCACTTGACCCATGCTCTTTGCTGCTCTGACACATAGTTTCTCAAGTAGCCTTCCAACCACTTGTTCACTACTTCAGTTTGTCCATCTGTTCGGGGATGGTAACTAGTGCTTGGAGTGAGCACAGTACCACTCATTCTGAAAACTTCTTGCCAAAAAGTACTTAGGAACTTGTTGTCCCTATCACTCACAATGTTCTTTGGCAACCCATGTGTTGACGTGGTTTTTGAGACCGCACCAACACAGAATAAAGTCTCCCAACGGACGCTCTATCCTCTCTTGAACAAAGTATTCAGCATGCTAAGATTGCGAGTAAGATCATGCTTTCAACTCCAAGGTTCCTTAAGTGCGAATAGGCTCGGTTTGGCTCGATGTGATATTGCTGGTATGTCAAGGGAACTTACACAATTGTTCGGCGGTTGACAGCAGACAGCGGACTAAGGGTTTTCATGTAATTCGAATGATTTGGCAGGTGAGCACGGGATTCCTAATACTAATCGGAAATGTACGGAAAGTAAAAGGGGTTTAGGGACTAAGAAACTAACATTCTATTCTAAATCACGAGGGATATGTGGGCTGTTCGGCGGCTTTGGCGGTTTCACCCTGGCCTCCGTCCGGACTGACCTCTGACAAAATCAGTTGCAATCTTCAAGGGAAAGCAGTAAAGATGTTCAAGTTATAGTTTAACATACATACACCATCGAGGCAGCTTTGGTATATGGCTACAACCCGAGTTAAACACAAAACCAGTCTCAAATTAAAATTTTACGGGTGAACTTATCATCAACAAGCTGCTAGTGGTATGGAATGAAAGAAGCTACCTCAACAAAAATACCACACATCAAAGTAAACTAATTGCATGAAATTAAGCTACTTGGATCCGAAAGGAAGAAGAGACCTTGCTAGCTATTCATGACCACCGGAATGTTCCATCATCAATGAAAAAAGATCTATTATGTAGATGGCTGTTTTGCAACGTGTCTCCGGAATTTTTCCAAAGGAAAATTTTTCTCTCCTTCTCAAATTATGCAAAATGCTCTGCAATGCTGCACTACTAACTCTGACCTGTATATACTCAATGTCTACTGTTTATTATCTAATCCTAGGAATTCCCTAATCTCACTTGATTTACAAAATGAGGGGGACTCCCTTCATATAGCTAGCCAAAGTCCCAAAGGCGGCTGGGAGTTACAATCAATAGAGTGGCCAGAATCGTGCCACCTCAGCCCTAAATAATATTGCCCTAAAAACCGCCACAGAGGAGAGTGGGGTAATAAATGCGCCATAATGTCCACCATCATCCTTCTAGAAGATTCCATTTGTAGACTCGTTCACACTGCTCTCGATCTTCTTTCTTGGCGTTGTTCTTTGATTTCTTCCACTTGAGGGTTTTCATTCTTCCTTTCATCTCGAGCCTTGAAAATGTTTCTTCAACACTTAGCCATTTTCTTGCAAATTTTCCTCCTTCGAGATTGAAACTCATCTTCATCGTGCTTCCACTTCAAGTCATCGTGCTTGGCCTCGACGTTCCTCCTGCAAAACAAGTAAGGAGAAGGGTATTAGAATACTTCATGATATAAATTTAACTCACTTACCTGATTTTCATGCTTTGATCTCCAAGCATTCATCGCCAACTTTGTGTTCAAGTTCATGCCTTAGATAAACTTCATCTTTGAGAAATTCATTTCACCTGCTGGAGCTCTGATAACCTCAGTTTTATTCGTTTCTGGCTCAAGAAAACTATCTGCACGAAGGATTGAAGCAAATTCACCTAGGCAGTTTCTTTCAAATTCATCGTCTGGAGGATTTCACCTTGAAAACACATTTTCTTCACATTTGCCTTTGAAAATTTTCAAGTTTCCCTTAGGAAAACTCATCAATTCAGTGCCCATCAAAAATCTTTACCTCAGAATCCTCGGCAAGCTGTGGAAGACCTTAAAATCCACTCCTCATCAATAATCTTCAATACCCAGAAGAAAATTCTCTCCAGAACGTGTCGAACCCATGGGTGCACAACGAACGGGTTCATTTAATTTTCTTGGATTTTGAACCTTAGAAAATATTTCCCTGTGAAATTTAAATCCGTTCTTCGATCTTCTCTGAGAATTTTGCTCTGACTTGGAAAATTTTATTAATCCTGTGTAGCTGGCATTCACTGACTTTACCTCAGGCAACTCCGTTCACACTTCAGGAAAAATCCCATCACCTCAGAGTCTAGGCGCATTTTCTAGAGGAAGAAAATATTTTGCCTTTTAAATCACTTCGAAAATTTTGCCTTAGAAAATTTTATATCCAACTCGACCAATTTTGCCTGTGAAAATATCAACTTCACTTAGAAATTTTTATTTTTTTTACCTGGCACACTTGATTTTACACTCACCATTTGTATTTCATTCCACACTTACAAGGCAATTTCATCCAACGCCCTAGAGATATTTCATCACTTCAACTTATACTTCACTTCATACTTAAGGCGCATAGCATACTGAGAAAAGAAAACCACGCCTTAGCAATTTATTTCCACCCCTTTGGCAATATTTTCTAACACCTATACCACTCACCATCCCTAGCGCCTAGCACTTGATGGAGGAAAATCAAAATTGCGCCCAGCATCTTGTTCTCACCCTTCACACGCCTTAGGAAATTATCTTCACTTACTTGTTACCTTACTTACCACTCTTATTTACCTTTTACACTTCAATGTGGGCGCATTTGAGCATGTCAAGAGGATGAAACTTTCTCCAACGCCTTATGTGACTTTTCAACTTTCATTTTTGTCCTCACTTGAGCTAGCTTGGGCGCATTTCTATGTGGATGAAGGATAACAATGTTTGACTTTGTTGACTCTTTCCTACCTTGAGCGCATTTTTGATGTGGAGGAGGACAAAACATTTCAAACGCCTTGGAGTGACCCTTCATCTCCCACGTTTTGTCTTCACATGCCCTCTTTTGGGCGCATTTTGCCTATAGTGGAGGATGGAAACATTTGACTTGTTTGACCAGCTTCTAACTTAGGCGCATTTGCTACTTGATGGAGGATAAAAACGCCTTTATGTGACTCTTGAACTTCTAGTTTTTGTCTTTACATGGCCCATTTTGGGCGCATTTTACCCATGCAAGAGGATGGAACTCATACTTAAAATATTTTCCATGCTTGAACATCTTGAGTTGGGCGCATTTGGAGGGTGGTGAAGGACGAGTTCAAAAAAAAAAATTTCAACTTTTTCCTCTTCAAGTTTGGGCGCATTTTGCCCCTGGAGGTGGATGAACACTAATACTTAGAAATTTTTTAAATCTTCCTGAGCTCTCTTGGGCGCATTTTGCTAGGCCTGCAAGATAAAAAGTGTTGACCACTTTGACTTCTTTTCAGCTGGGCGAATTTAGGCCTGTGTACTGGACGAACTTCAAACTTGGAATTTTTTTTTTTTATGCCTCCTCATCAGCTGGGCGCATTTTGCCATGTCAATTGGATGAAGCTCTAGACTTAGACATTTTTTTATCATCTTTCGCCAGCTTACGTGCATGCTATTTATAGTAAGTCCTTTTGATTTTCATACTTCGGAAGCTCAGATTGCCATGAAATTTTAAACACTGGATCCTCGTGACCTCGTTACCCCGTTGACACTGCTATTTCGGGTGGGCCTGCTATTTTTAGCCCATTTTTGCTGGTGATTTGCTAAAAATAGCAACCTCTTGTTTCTGATAGCTCCATTGCTCCGATCGAGTTGAAATTGGAATGAGGCGCTCCTCACCACGTGACCTGCTGGCTGACACTGACGCATGCAGTCAATTTACTATTTTTAGCATGTTTCCAATTTGACTTACTATAAATAGTAAGTGCTCCGTTTGACCTGAAATTTCACCCGGCCGAGATAGCGAAGGACAACGATCGCGATGGTTTACGGATTTTGAAGATTTTGACTTTTGATGCCTATTTTGGGCTCCGGCTGGAAACCCTAGTGCGTTTGCATGCATATCAAAGATCGTTTGTCTGTTTTTCGGCCTTTGCGATCGGCTCATGATTCGAGCCATTTGAGAGCTATGGGACCACGCTAAAAATAGCAAGTTCCTTCGCGAATTAGAGATCTCGGTTTGCATGTCACACCATCAGCGGCTCTTGAAAAACCCATCGGGAATCACGACATGCAAAGAAACCTCGACCGCGCAAACCTAAAATAGCCGCCGAATTTGAGATCGAAAGTGGTCATCTCGACTTGCATGTTATCTCGCCCGCGAAGGTCTCGAAAAACCCGGAAGATATCGGACATGCAAAAGAAAAACTGCATCACGGACCACTGAAATTCGTCTTGGGAAGCGGTTGCTAAAATAGTAAGTTGTCCGTTTTTCGCCAAATTTGGCATGTTAGCAGTCTGATATGCTCTGAATGCCGTGTGATGATCGGAATCTCAAAATAGCTGACAAATTGCCCTGAATTTCACACTTACTAAAAATAGTAAGTACCTTAGAATTTGATAAATTTTTGCTGAGAGCCTGCTGGAAGCACACTGACAACAATGTTAAGTTCAATTTTCAATTTATTCACCTTACTCGACCTCAAACAGACCAAGAAGACTCAAACCCTAATTTTCCGACTTAGCCAAATTCACATTGAAGCTTGCAGGCGGGAACGTCCCCAGAAAGCAGACCATAGAAAAAGAGACAGACGGAGAGAGAGAGACAAAAACCAAAGCCAAAACGACCAGAATGGAGCAAAAATTAGGGGTCCCCATCTTGAATGGGGCGATGTGTGAAAAGGTCACAACACCATGCAGCCTAAACACCTCTCGAAAAAACAGATCTGCAACTTGGGCTGCAGAAAAAGTGCTGGTAATGGCGAAGAAATGAGCAAATTTGGTGAGCCTATCCACTACTACATAAATACAATCCTTCCCTTGGGCCTTGGGCAACCCTGTGATGAAATCCATTGAGATGCTTTCCCATTTTTGATTGGGAATAGGGAGTGGTTGCAGCAAACCGGCTGGTAATGTATGCTCATTCTTATTCACTTGACAAACAGGACACTCCTGAATGTAGTGTTGTACCTCTCCTTTCAACCCTTTCCAAGAGAACCTTTCTCGAATCTACCTATATGTTTTGAAAAAACCTTGGTGACCAGCAACCGGAATATCATGGAAAGTCAAAAGAATCTTCTTCTTAAGCTTAGAATCAGCCACCAGAAAGATTCTTCCCTTATAGTGTATCAATCCCTCAATCACCTTGTACCTTTCATCATGAAAAGTACTCTCAAGAATGTTGGTTGCAAACTGATTTTTGGCATAATCAGCAAGCAACATGCCTCTCCTCTCTGCAATAAGCTCACACAATGAGTTAAGATGGGGTCTTCTGGATAGAGCATCAGCCATGATATTATTTTCCCTTTGACATATTCAATGTCAAAGTCGTAAGCTTGAAGCTTACTCACCCATTTCTGTTGCCTCTCATTTAGGTCCTTCTGATGCATGAAATGTTTGAGGCTATTGTGATCAGTTTTAACCACAAACTTGTTCCCCACCAAGTACTGCCTGAACTTGGCTAATGCATGCATAATGGCAAGCATTTCCTTGTCATAAATTGAGTATGTTCTTTCAACACCCCTTAATTTTCTGCTCTCAAACACAATAGGGTGTTTGTCTTGCATCAGGACAGCCCCAACTCCTTCACCTGCTGCATCACATTGCAGCTCGAATGGCTTGGAGAAATC
>VDFB02036578.1:0-12127 GCA_007258455.2 Sequoia sempervirens
GTCAAGTAGTAATTCATTTTGATATAGTAGATGAATTAGGTTTATGGTTAGTATCCTTATACGAATATTTCCTAACTAATTAGAAGAAAATTATTTACGAGTTACTAGAATTGTTTTGACTTCTATGTGTGGTTTGGTGGGAGGGACAGTGTGGTATCACTCGCTTGCGAGTGCCCTACTATGCTGAGAGTTCCTCTCACAATGTATTTGTGATATATATATGTATTGTGCACAACATTTGTTTGCATGCAGGATTGCAGGAACTAAGTCTCGATTCCACCTGCATTGTCAGGATAGGGCGAGCATCATAAACACCCAATGGGATTGATGTGGAAAATAGGAACTAACAAGAAAGTTTCCCCAACCCAGTTCGTCATTTTCCTTGTGTTTGTCAAATTGCTCTGGTTGCATCCCGTCACCATTTTTGTTTTGGTATCCTTTCCTTATTTTTGATTTGTTTAGTACGTGTCGTTTTAATCGATGTTTTAATTTATGGTGATGATGTGCTTATGATCATTGATATTTGTTGTGTTACCATGTTTATGATTGAGCTCGACTTCCAGGAGTAAGTCAATTTTTAAGGGGGGGAGGATGTAATACCCCTCCATGTCGGTTGTTCTAAACTTTTGTGTGAGTAATTGTGTGTGCTTCATTGATTACTGTGTTATTTGATTGTGTGGAAAATATAATATGTTAGTAATCATGTTTAAATAATTAATTAAATCATAAATGAAATTGCAAGGTTATTTAAAATATAATTAGGAATTAAAATAATAATCAATTAAATCAAATCAAATGATTTAGAACAAATGATCAATCAAGCTAATTCATTAAAAGTAAAAGTGATATTATTAGATAAATTGATTTAAATTGTTATGAACAAGTAATCTTGAAAAGATAATTATTATAATAAGAAATTTAATGGATACTTATTTAGAATCTTGCAAATGGTTGATTTTAATTATTCTAATGTGGAAGTAATTAACAAATAGTGTATTGTGAAGATAATGAATATATATTCAAATAAAAGTTCAATTTTGAGGATTTAAATTTATTTAATTTTTAATCAAATGCATGATAAAAGAAAAATGAAATGTAATGCTTGAAAAGGGAACAAAAGGAATTAAAGGGATTAAATATTATTTGGATTTATTTCTTGAGTTGTGACTTTTGGTTTTCACTGGAGAATATGAAGAATAAATAAATAAAAAGCTCAATCTTCTGTGGATTCGATTGGATTTGAATTTTATTTTATTTTTTAAAAGAAGTGACTTTTGGTATTCTCTGGAAGACGAAAAAGAAGAGACTTCTTATGTGAGATTTTATTTAGAGGATTTTTGGGTTGCATTGTCTTTCTAGCAGTTTTTGGGGAGAAATTTGGCAGTAAAAAATTTATGTTATAGTATTGCATTGTTTTTATTATTCAAAGAATTCATTGAGGAAGAGGATTGGAGTTGAAGGGAGGATTTTGTAGCTGCTGCTGAAAACATTCGTTGGAGGAGGATTGGATTGGCAAAAGAAATAGAGCTTCTACATATCTTCTTCAACCGCAGGATGTCAGGTTCCTCACTTATTTATTTGTTGTAGCATTAAATCAAATAGCAATTGTTTGGAATTGTTTCGCTGTGTATGAAATTTTCTTTTGGGAATTGGGATTGATGTTTGTTAAAATGGAATTTGGTGGGGTTCTTGACTGTCAATTATTAGATTGAAATTCTCTGGGCGTTCGGGACTGTTGTTTATTTAAATGAAATTATTTGTTGGGTTTATTAAAATGAAGCTTTGGTTGGGATTCTGGAAATAAACTGTATTGCTTGGTTGTTCTCGAAAAATAAATAAATGGAAAAATAATTACCTTATTGTCAATTTCTGGGTTGCTGTATATATATATATATTCTTCAAATACAATTTTCATATAAATATATATATACTGTAACCTGTACTGTTGATTGTTATTCTCTGTTTTTGAATTATTTATAATATAATATATATATGTATATATATTAAATGTATATATATATACACATATATCTATAATTAAATAAATAAATGAAAATTTAAATAAGGTTAAAGTTCACCGAATAAATGTATTTGAAATTATTTTTATAAATAAAAAAAAAAAAAATTATTTATGGGTTGAGTGGTGGGTCGGCCTCGGCCGTACCCACCACCCCACCCAGCCGGCCGTGGTGGTGCGGCAGCCTACGGGCTACCGCAGCAGTCCGAAAGACTGCTGTGACAGTCCGTAGACTGTCCACAGCAGTCCGTCGGACTGCGGTGGCAGTCCGTAGACTGCCACGGCCGGCGGCAAAAATTTCCGTGCCGGGGTATGGTTTAAATGCCCATTCAAATTTATATTTATTAAATTTATAAAATGCGAAATTCCAATCTATGTATTATGCGAAATTCACTTTTATAAATATGATTTATATATGTATTAGCGAACACACACAAATATAGCGCCCGCCAGTGGGCTGTGGCTTCGCAACCCATACCGTGGGGAAACTCTGGTCTTAAGGAGTTCGACCCCTTTTGCTGCGTTTATAACTTCAAAATTATTTTAATTTCAATTTAAATTTTAATGAATATTATTTTATATTATATATTTATAATATTTATAATATTTAATATTATATATTATATAAAAATACTGTATTATTTTAATATATATTAAATTAAATGAAATTTGAACAAACTAAAACTTTTTATTTTATATGTTAAATCATAAGGATATTTAAAGATGGTTAATGGAAATATATATATAAATTATTTGATATATATATTTTAATTAATGGGGGTTTTAATTATTTGTTAAAATAATAGTTATTTAAATCAAGTATCTCTGTATATGAAGGTATATACATGCTTTGAAAATTTATTTGCAAATAATCATGATAATATGTTTTATATTTAATTGTATGGGTATCGCATTGGTATTTTATTTTAATAGATGCGCTAGGGGTATCATAATTCAAATGTATTAAGATGATTATCGTCATGCTATTAGCGGCAAGAGTGGAGTTTAGAAAATCTAATGTTTTATTTGAAATATTGATTTTAGTTGATTGAGTATCCTATGTTGCAAAATGGATTAAGTGATTTTAATTTAAATATTATTTATTAAAATATCTTGAGTTTTGAATATAATAGTGAAACTTAGAGATAACGATTGACTTAGTCCAATAAGAGGATTTATGTGTCAACAGTTTGATTTATGTATAATTTGATTATGATTGTTACGGATAACTGTGTCAAATGAAATTTAAGGGATAGATTCAAACATGGATAACTGTAAGATGATTTTGATTCGGAAAAGGAGCAAAAGTGGATTTTATATTCTAATGAATTAATTAGAACATTCAATTTTGCATAGTCAATGATTTATTTTAAAGGATAGAGTCTAGATAATCAAATGCTTTTATTTTAAAGATTGATTTTTAATAAGATATGAGATTGGGAAATGAAATATAAAGAATTGTTATAGATTCTTAAATGTCAACAGGGTGATTTAAGTATTAAGTAAATTTGTTGGAATGTATTCGTATTCAAGTAGAGATGAGACTTAGTTGAAGATTTAATTGATTTATTAATGCGAATTGAAAGAAAGACTAATTTATTTATGAAAACGTTCTAAATACAGAAAACAAATGAGAAACTTAGAAGTAACGAATGATTTAATGAATCATATGAGATTGAGTTGTTGATTTATTTGCTAGGTTGAAATAAGGAGTAATTTATTTAATCCAATGCTTTATAAAACAAATGGATTTAATTACGATATATGATTGTGAGACGTAGAGTTATTAATTGGATTAATTTCAATTCAATGATGTTATTTATTGAAATATCTAGATTTTAGAATGTGGTTGTGTGGGTTAGAGTAAATGATCTATTCTTTGAATATTCTATGTCGTGAAAAGAGATAGGTTCAATTGATTGGATAAATGCAAGTCATGAATACTGTGTTTGACTGGATTTAGGAAATCCGAACAATAGCTTACCTATTTGTCTGAAATGTGTTTAGTGTTTAATTGTTCACCTTCGATGTTGTGGAATGAGAGTGAATGTTTTGAGAGTCTTCCTATTTGGGTTCATTTATTGGTATGGGTGGTTATACGTGAGTCAGCCTTTGTTATGCACTTTGATTTCCGTGTTATGAGAAAAGTTTGTTTGGAAAAATTTCTTCCTTAGGCTTTTAAAGAATGTGTGATTATATGATTGTTGACTTTAAGTCATTTCTTGTTGATCATGTAAGTCTTCCAGTTGTGGTTCTTGAGATGATGTGTTACCCTTGTGAATGGTTATTGTCCTTCTTGGGTAGTGCATGAGACTTGTATCTGTGGAAACCTGGTTCTTCGTATAGGTTGTGTGACCTTGTGATTTAAGGTTAAGTCGTGTTTACAGTTCGTTATGTGGGTCATCATTATGTTAGTCTGAAACCTTGTGTTAGCCTTGGGTAGTGCACGCTTTGGTTTTCAGTTTTGTACATGGGTAGTGTTGTGTTATTGGTTGAGGTGTTTGGTTATTTATGATCAGTGTTAGTGCATTGTCTACCCTTAGCATGTGGTCGAGTTTTGTGTTGTCGAGAGGGGAGTGGTTTTCAAACGAGCACCAAGCGCAAAGTGGTTCCAGGATAACTCGTGTGAGAGTCAGTTAATTAAGTGAAAATTAAAATAACTTACTAGGGAGAGAGTAGCTTTGAACATTAAATAAGATAATTTAGCCTCGCTCATTGGCTCAAGGGCTTGTACGAGACTTGAGATGAGTCGGGAAGGCCTGGAATGGGAAGATCGTTATCTTGTCTTTACGAGAGATAATCGATTCCGCTCTGGTGTGCATGTGGGGTCGGGAGTCGGTTGAGGTTTCCAGGATATCCCTAGAGGGGTGCTGGGACCTAGGAAGACTTGCCAGGAGATCCCATGCAACCTTTGCGATGACACTCCTCCTATGACAACAGTCGGTATGGTGTTGTATTGTTGGTTTATTTTGTATAGTGATTGTATTCAATGTTGTACACTGGAAGCATTGTGGTATTTATTCTTGTTGGCAGTTCAAATTTTGTGTTAGCCTATGTCTAGTGGTAGATGGTCTTTTCTAGGAAATCCTTGTTACTATCTCCTAGCATGGAGGGAGTGGGGCCTTTGGGTTCCACGTGGTCGGGTGGCATGCATGTTAATCTGTTGGTACTTCTTCTTCATCTTCTTCTTCTTCTTGTTCGTGTGGTCGTGATTTCCAGTGGGAGTGCTCGTTGGAGAGCTCATTGGAGGTAGTTGCTTTTCTGGCGTCATTCTTATCAGTTGATCTTTATTTTATTATCCCTCATTTGTTTCGAGGTGGAATTTGTAATTTGTAATTATGCTTATTGGAATTACCTCATTCGGGGAATGAGTGTTGTAAGCATATTGTTTAAATGTTGTTAATTGGAATCTTGAGGTATTTATTATCCTTGTTGTAAATTATCTTATTTGGGATGTATGTAATCTTAATTCTGTAAGTGATTAATGTTTTGGTTTCTTTTGATGTTAATTGTTGTTTGGGTATTAATGTAACCTTTGTCTCGTGGCCTTAGAGGTTGTTGGCAATGTGTATTCATCTTACATGTTATTTGTACCAAAAAAATAAAAATAAAAAAATATTTGGTACGTTTAAGTAATGAATTGCAACTTCCTCTAGGGTTGTGTGGCAGGGCATTACACATGGTATCAGAACCTAGGTTTAAACACTGGGAACTCTGGGATTATGTTGGACCCATTATGTTGTAAGTTGTGTAAGTTTATACTCAGGGCACCATGAGCCCATTGTATTGACCTAGTTGTTTTTCTCATTCGTGTTGTCCTCCTTTTTGGGTTGATTTCTCTTGTATGCCCAGAAGTTGTCGTTAAGTGGTATAGGTCCAATGGTGCAGGAAACTAGTGGGAAGGATAGGATCCTCGGTGTAGTGCACAATGCACCGATATCCTTTCTACTGGAAGAATGCCTCATGGACAACTGTTTAGTGCTTAAATGTGGTGTTTGTTATGTGTGTGGTGCAAAACAACCAGTTTTGTTGATAATTTCTGCCCTTTGTCTATCTTGTTGGTGAATGCTTTGTTAGGGTTGGTTAGGCTCGCAAGCCTACCAAGAGGTGTGTTTTGTTTGGCTTCCTTCTTGTGGCTTGGCTCTTTTGTTGTATAAAGGGGGTGACCCTTGAATGGTTCTTGAGTTTGGTTGTAATGTGAATGTTGGGTGTGTCCCAAGTAATTGTTGGGGCCAGATAGTCATAGGACCTCTTGCCTTGAGTTCCTTAATATGGCGTTTAGAGGGTGGAATTTTCCAACCTTGTCTTGTGATGTGGAGGAATGATGCTCCTATTTTTTTTTTTTTTGAAGCTCTATTTGACCTTGAGGTTATCAAGGAGTTCCTCGGGTGTGTATTCTCTTTTGGAGTCTTGTTGTTTTCTCTCTCTATGCAAGTATTTGATGCGTGTTCTCTTGTGCCTTACCTCTTGTGCAAGTGATTGCTTGATTGACCCTTATGTGGTGTTGGAGTTGCTTTTGCATGTTATATTGATTAATGAATTATGAAATATGATAATAGGAAATAAATGAACATATTATTAGTTCATAGAGATTTGTGCATGCTCTCATGTGGCTGATGCATTGTATGAAAGTGTGTGTGTGATTACGAAACCGCAATTACATTCACACCTATGTTAGAACTGTAAATATCTTGTCTTCTCTCTCTCTATCTATTGGATTAATGAGAATGCCTGTCCTTAAGAGTGTGGGGTACTGATACCCAGGATATGTTGTGTCTTATGAGAAATGTTTTTGTATTCGTGAAGGTTTGTTTTATTAGTTTGAACCTTGGGTAAAATACCTAAGTCCCCAAGTTGCATTCATAATTATGGAAAAAGGTATAATTTGAATAGAAAATCGTTTTGCAATAAGTAAAGTTTAGAGAAAGGGAATTAGTGAAACAATTGCATGATAAGGATAATTGCATTATAGGTGCATATGTTGTTGGTGAGGCCTATTGTCCCCAACTTTATGGTTGGGTCTTAAGAAATCATATAGACGTTAAACTATTGTACCTGGATTCAAAATGCAAAAGTTAGATGAACGTTGAAATGATAATGTTGCACACCTTGCCTTGAGTAAACATTGAAATGATATTATATTAGGTGTGGCTTTATGATGATTCTCGATGATGTGTTTTGGTGCATAGGGCACTATGTATGTTAATTCATGATTATGTGATTCAGAATTTTGGTTGGCGGTTGCTTTACCATGTTAATTGTATAGATTGATAGTGTGCTTGGGTAGGTTGATTTAGCACGAGCTATTGCTGTTTTATGTTGAGGTATGGAGTGGTTCAGTATTGGAACCATTGTTTATGTGAGTATTTTAATGAGCTTGAACTAGGGGTATTTGCAGGCTTCCAGGAGTAAGCCTGACCCTCGGGGGGGAGGATGTAACACCCCTCTGTTTTGGCTCTTTGTTCGTCAGTGTTATCCTTGTAATGCTTTGTTATGTTATGATGTGAATTTGGAACTTGGTTACTTCTGATTGCAATAATTAAATGATGTGAAGCTATATTTTGATGTGATTTTATTCTGATGCCATCTTTACGACATGTTTTGGATTAACTTAGAAGATATCTGATTTAACGATGTTTTATGTTGTTGATCATGTTATTGATGTTAGATGCGTCAGTTAGTGAGATTGTATTGGTGAAGGGGACGGGATTGTATCACTCACTTGCGAGTGCCCTACGATTCTGAGATTTCCTCTTCACGGTGTGTCTGATCATATTATGTATATATGCACGTTTGACATGCTCTTTGTTGCAGGTTGGTAGGTATATGACATCGACTCCACCTGGTTTTCAGGTTTGAGTGTGTCCATTGACCAACGGAAACTAATTGGGAGATAGTAGCTAGGTTTTTTGTGTCAAGTCGTTACCCTAGTCACCGAGTGTCGTCGGGTTGTAGTCGGGTTTGGTTGTTTCATGTTGCCCAGTTCACCTTAATCTTTAATTGAATTCAAGTTATAATGGCTTGTGTTGTTAATCTGTGGCTTTAATGTAATTGGTTGTAATGCTAGGAATGTTATTTACTTTATTAATTAATTTAATTTAATTAATAAAATAATCTAATCTTGGGTTAGATTTATTTTATTGATTAATTAAATTAATTGTGTGAATTGATTAAGTTATTTCTTTTGAATTAAAAGTGTTGAAAGTTTTAAATTCTTTTATTGAAAAGAAAAATAAAAATAAAAGTAAAATTAAAAGGTATTACATTTTATTTGGAAAATAGAATTTTGTTTTAAGTTATTTAAAGTTCAAATGTTTCAAAAATGCAATGACTTTGTAAAAAAAGAGATTTTTGGAAATAGTTGACTTTTTGGAAAAAGATATTTGTTGTTGAATTTGGAAATGGAAATAAAAATTTCAATTTCAATTTGAGAATAATTTGGGGGAAACTCTATTTTTAGGGGATTTTTGTTCATTTTGAAGGGAGGGGGTTTTCAACTTGGATGGAGAAATTTTTTGGTGGTTTTACTTGGATTGTGAAGGAGGTGGAGATTTTGGCTTGGGATGGATTCAATGAAGGAATTGGAGAATTCCATGTTTGAAGGCTTCAAGTTTTGGAGGAAGAAAACAGGTTCCTCTTATCCTTGCTTGTCTATTTTGAAAATAGATTAGATTCTCTTCATGCTCTTTAGAAATCTTGAAATGATGTTTGAATCCAATGACAACCATGGGTTATTTGTTTGAAAACTTGCATTTAGTGTTGAGATTTTGAAAAGAAAACCAAAACTAGAATCAACAATGGGAAAAAAATGAAATGAAAACCAAAAGAGTCTTGTCAAAATAGAAATCTAAACCCTATGCTTGTGATGAAAAATCCATTGTTTTGTTACAAGATTTTGTTGGGAATCTGCTCAATAAAACCCACAAATTCATTTTAAAAAAATATTAGGGTTTCCATTTGTTGAATTTCTGGAAAATAAACCCTGGTTTATTCTTTTTGTGAAATTTTTAATGAATATTTTGAGGGGAAAATTGTTGTATTTTATAATGCAAATAAAAATAAAATTTATTTTTATTGGGTGGCTGGGGAGGCCAATCCCCACCACCGCCGCCGATGCGGCTGCTGCCGGCGGGAGGCGTTTGTTGTGTGTGAACACACAGCCGACGCCGCCTGGCGGGGGGCGGGCTGTGTGTGAACACACAACCGACGCCGCCCGGGGGGGGGGGGGCGGGCTATGTGCTTTGCACACAGCCACCACCGCCCGCAGGGAGGCGGCGCTGTGTGCTTTGCACACAGCCACCACCGCCCGACAGGAGGCAGGGGTTACAAGATTTTGTTGGGAATCTGCTCAATAAAACCCACAAATTCATTTTAAAAAAATATTAGGGTTTCCATTTGTTGAATTTCTAGAAAATAAACCCTAGTTTATTCTTTTTGTGAAATGTTTAATGAATATTTTGAGGGGAAAATTGTTGTATTTTATAATGCAAATAAAAATAAATTTTATTTTTATTGGGTAGCTGGGGAGGCCAACCCCCACCACCACTGCCACCGTGGCCGCCGCCAGCGGGAGGCGTTTGCTATGTGTGAACACACAGCCGATGCCGCCCGGCGGGGGACGGGCTGTGTGCTTTGCACACAGCCACCGCCGCCCGCAGGGAGGCAGCGCTGTATGCTTTGCACACAGCCACCACCGCCCAGCGGGAGGCAGGGGCTGCGTGCCCTTCAGCCCTTTTTCCTATGTTTATTTTTTATATAATTTCTAAATTACTTTTAAATTTCAATTTAAAATTTAATGAATATTATTTTACATTATATTTTATATAATATTTATAATATTTAATATTATATATTATATAAAATATAATATATTTAATATATATTAAATTAAATGAAATTTTGTATAAGTTAAAATATATTTTATTTTATATGTTAAATCATAAGGATTTTTAAAGATGATTAATGGAAATATATATATAAATTATTTGATATATATATTTTAATTAATGGGAGTTTTAATTATTTGTTAAAATAATAGTTATTTAAATCAAGTATCTCTGTATATGAAGGTATATACATACTTTGAAAATTTATTTGCAAATAATCATGATAATATGTTTTTATATTTAATTGTATGGGTATCGCATTGGTATTTTATTTTAATAGATGCGCTAGGGGTATCATAATTCAAATGTATTAAGATGATTATCATCGTGCTTTTAGCGGCAAGAGTGGAGTTTAGAAAATTTAATGTTTTATTTGAAATATTGATTTTAGTTGATTGAGTATCGTATGTTGCAAAATGGATTAAGTGATTTTAATTTAAATATTATTTATTAAAATATCTTGAGTTTTGAATATAATAGTGAAACTTAGAGATAACGATTGAATTAGTCCAATAAGAGGATTTATGTGTCAACAGTTTGATTTATGTATAATTTGATTCTGATTGTTACGGATAACTGTGTCAAATGAAATTTAAGGGATAGATTCAAACATAGATAAATGTAAGATGATTTTGATTCAGAAAAGGAGCAAAAGTGGATTTTATATTCTAATGAATTAATTAGAACATTGAATTTTGCATATTCAATGATTTATTTTAAAGGATAGAGTCTAGATAATCAAATGCTTTTATTTTAAAGATTGATTTTTAATAAGATATGAGATTGGGAAACGGAATATAAAGAATTGTTATAGATTCTTAAATGTCAACAAGGTGATTTAAGTATTAAGTAAATTTGTTGGGATGTATTCGTATTCAAGTAGAGATGAGACTTAGTTGAAGATTTAATTGATTTATTAATGCGAATTGAAAGAAAGACTGATTTATTTATGAAAACATTGTAAATACAGAAAATAAATGAGAAACTTAGAAGTAACGAATGATTTAATGAATCATATGAGATCGAGTTGTTGATTTATTTGCTAGGTTGAAATAAGGAGTAATTTATTTAATCCAATGCTTTATAAAAAAAATGGATTTAATTACGATATATGATTGTGAGACGTACAGTTATTAATTGGATTAATTTCAATTCAATGATGCTATTTATTGAAATATCTGGATTTTAGAATGTGGTTGTGTGGGTTAGAGTAAATGATCTATTCTTTGAATATTCTATGTCGTGAAAAGAGATAGGTTCAATTGATTGGATAAATGCAAGTCATGAATACTGTGTTTGACTGGATTTAGGAAATCCGAACAATAGCTTACCTATTTTTCTGAAATGTGTTAAGTGTTTAATTGTTCACCTTCGATGTTGTGGAATGAGAGTGAATGTTTTGAGAGTCTTCCTGTTCGGGTTCATTTATTGGTATGGGTGGTTATACATGAGTCATCCTTTGTTATGCACTTTGATTTCCGTGTTATGAGAAAAGTTTGTTTGGCCAAATTTCTTCCTTAGGCTTTTAAAGAATGTGTGATTATATGATTGTTGACTTTAAGTCATTTCTTGTTAATCATGTAAGTCTTCCAGTTGTGGTTCTCTTGATGATGTGTTACCCTTGTGAATGGTTATTGTCCTTCTCGGGTAGTGCATGAGACTTGTATCTGTGGAAACCTGGTTCTTCGTACAGGTTGTGTGACCTTGTGATTTAAGGTTAAGTCATGTTTACAGTTCATTATGTGGGTCATCATTATGTTAGTCAACCTTGTGTTAGCCTTGGGTATTGCACGCTTTGGTTTTCAGTTTTGTACATCGGTAGTGTTGTGTTACGAGTTGAGGTGTTTGGTTATTTATGATCAGTGTTAGTGCATTGTCTACCCTTAGCATGTGGTCGAGTTTTGTGTTGTCGAGAGGGGAGTGGCTTTCAAACGAGTGCCGGGCCCAAAGTGGTTCCAGGATAACTCATGTGAGAGTCAGTTAATTAAGTGAAAATTAAAATAGCTTACAAGGGAGAGAGTAGCTTTGAACATTAAATAAGATAATTTAGCCTTGCTCATTGGTTGAAGGGCTTGTTTGAGACTTGAGATGAGTCGGGAAGGCCTGGAATGGCAAGATCGTTATCTTGTCTTTACGAGAGATAGTCGATTCCACTCTGGTGTGCATGTGGGGCCGGTAGTCGGTTGAGGTTTCCAGGATATCCCTTAGGGGGGCCGGGACCTAG
>VDFB02036579.1:0-46318 GCA_007258455.2 Sequoia sempervirens
AAACAACATTCATATTTCTCAATTTCTGTCTCCTTTGCAATTTTAGTATGTTTACATTATGATTCCATTTGCAGAATCCTTTTATGTCCTATTATTGCAGATCTTGATGCAGAAAGTTCATATGATACAGGTTGCATGTTCTGTTTGAATCTGAATCTTCATGCAAATCAATTATGTATTGAGTGTTCATGAGAGATTGTGAGATTACTATTGTTTTCTGAGAGATGTTTGTGAGTAGATTATCAAAGTCATCTTTAAGGTCTGAAAATAACTTTAGATCATAAGTTTTAAATCTAATTATTCTTCTAACTCTTTCCCTCAAAATTATTTAGAATAGGATTATCATTCGGAGAACCGGCTCACTCTAGAGATTCCTATTCTTCATTGAGATCACCCACATCTGAAGAAGGTTTCATGTGTCCAACGGATAGTTAAGTTTCTAAAATTTAGGAAAGTGCACCATAGTTAATGTACCACCTTGCAAGGAGGTTTCTTTCAATTTTCAATCCATAAATTTATATACCTTACCAAAACACATAGGTTTGGGTTGACACTTGGTGATGAAATTTAAGCCATGCCTACTAAAAATCAAAAAATAAAAGAAATGAGTGTTTATGATTCCCAAGATTGTAAAATTGTATGAGGTAAAAGCATACAAACTCAATATTTGAACTACACAAGTGAAAAAATCCATTTTTATTCTCAATATTACCTCATGTTACAAGAGAAAAGTGTACATGGCATAATCATGCAAACAAGTACAAGTAAACAATAAATATTTTTTTAGTTTTAAGTTTTTAATTTTTTTTTTTATATAATCTTTGCTTGATCTGTAGCTACACAATAAAAAAATTATTATTATTGAAGTCAATGGATTTGATGCATGATATGTGTGAGCTACACCCATAATAGATTAATAACAATAAAAATTTCTAATCAATCATACAATGATCCCCATTAGAAATTTGAATATAATGAGAAACGCCTGACCAAAATATTATTGTGCATTAATATATTTATCTCCATGTTAATTATCATGTTTTATATTTAATATATTCAATGTTTCAATAAGTTGATGTCCTCCTCTTGATAATATTCTATAATATTAGGAAAGTTGACAATGAACAAATTTAAACAAATGTCTTTGTCAAACATCATGAGAGTGACCATGTAGTTGTATTATTGAATACTACTAGTGAAAGACTATATTTATATCTGTCAACTCCATCTACATCAATAACTTGAATGTATACAAGCCCTCAATGAAGTCCTTAAACACTAACTAATATAGAAAACAAGAAACATATACCTGTAACTTCTAGAGCATAATATAATGCTAAATGAAAGTTCAAAGTTGTGTCACATTTCAAGATAACTTATTAAAATGAATGAATCTATGAATTTCCAATATAAAGATAATTTAGGTCAAGTATATGGTCTAGTTGGATTTATTTTACCTAAATTAGATCTAGGCTAAGAAAAATACAATTGAAAGTATCCACTAAATACATATGTAGTATCACTCTAGGGCTAATTTACTCCCAAAAAAATTTATTGAAAAGAACTGATGTTCTCACAACTCTTACTCATGTAAATAACATTTAAAAATAATAAATAAAGCCCTTTTGTAGATCTATAAGTGTAGTTTTTTAAAATATTTTTTAATATTTTAATTATTAAATTTACATATTTTCTTTTTTGAGTAAATGTAGGTCATTATGGGAGAGGGGCCCATAATAGGGCACCCTAACTTTGGAGGTCCACTTGGAATGCCACATGGACCAAAAAACATTTTAAATTTTTCCACCATGTCACCCTACCACTTGTGAATCTGCTAGTTTTAACTTTTTTAAATTTTGAGCACCCCACCACTTGTCACACACCGATTCATCCACAATGTTCTAAATGGGCCCATTTTTCCCTCTGCCTAAAAGTGGAGCTGATCTACCTCCTTAATTAGTGCAAACATCTATGTGCATTGGATCAGACAGATGTGTGGCTTTTGATCGCTTCGCCACCCTAAACGACTAGTTGAGAGCATTAACTCTTCGCCACCTCCTTCATTACCTCCACTGAGAAACTTACCCTATGCATCGCTTCACATTTACTCGAGCTGACAAGCACATAAATCAAAGATCAAGGTTCATTCAATGCTCCACATTCTTGCATATCCTACTCACTCTCATTCCTTTTGTTTGTGTTTTTTTTGGAGTGTTTGTTTGATTACGCACCCATACTGGTTTGATTCTCCACGATTTGTTGTTCAACTTTGCACGCTTTTTTGTTTAGATCTCCACTCTCGAGAGCTCCCTTTATCTTTCAGGTGAGGTTTTTAACCTCACTCAGCCTATACCAGTGTCTTTCAATTCAACGATATTCTATCATGCACTTATATCATTCTGCTATTTTTTGCACAGAATTTCATTGTGCAAATTTCTCTTTGGAAAAGATTAATAAAACAAAATGTGGGGAGTGTTTCACTGGTTTTTGTTTCATCTATACTCGTCCATGCACTTGTAATCTTGTGTTCTTCAGTGTACAACATTTTACTCTGCATTATGCTTTTCATATTTGCTTCCTACTATGAAATATGGAAAGGGTTCTATTTTTTTGACATCAAATATGATAAGGGTTTAACTAGTTTTTCATTATTATTGTGCATAGTTTCAACGAAATATGGAAAGGGTTTCACTAGTTTTCTACCATGCACTTCTATTCTTATTTGGGTTTAATTGGTTTAATATAGAAATATGGAATGGGTTTGATTGGTTTTTCATTAGTATTACATTTTTATTCTAAAATATGAAAATGGTTACTAGTTTTAATATCGAAGATATTCTTGCATGCACTTCTATTAATGTGTTCTTCATTGCACAATAATTAACACTACAAATTCCTTTTTATATTTGATTGTCACTATAAAATATTCATAGGGTTTTATTGTTTCTCATTTTGAGGGTTTTCTACTGTGCACTTTTATTCGTGTGTTCGCCATTTCATAAAATTTAACTCTATTATAATTTTCTTTTAATATTCATTTGTTATTCTAAAATATGAAAATGGTTTCACTAGTTTTCATTTTGAAGATATTCTGTCATGCAATTATATTATTTTTTTCTTCCTTGCACAATAGTTCACTCTATGAAATGCTTTTTTATATTTGATTTTTACTACAAAATATGGAAAGGGTTTTGGTGGTTCACAATTAGAGGGTTTTTTGCCATGCACTTGTATTCGTGTGTTTTTCATTGCACAAAATTTAACTATGCAATTTTCCTTTAATATTTATTTTTTATTCCTAAATATGAAAAATATTTTCATTGCTTTTCATTTTGAAGATATTCTGCCATAAAATTTTATTATTATGTTCTTCCTTGCACAACAGTTCCCTTCCTAAGTAATCCACCCTTCTCCCAATACCTATTCGAAGGTATGACTCTTCCCCAATCCTTAACAATTAAAATTTACTACTTATTTTTTGTTGTCTTCCTACCAAATCACTAGAGAGGCCTAGAAAGTCCACATGTACACTAAAAAGGTCTAGATGTGCCACAAAGGTACATCTACAAACAGTGATATACATTGAAAGAAGCCTAATATGTTCAAAATATACACGATATACCATGGATTTTTTGATCCATGCAGATCATGTATATCTTGAATAGATAAGACTTATATGTATGTATATCATTGTTCATCTTATTACAAAAGAAGGAATCATTCCCATTAACTTAAGACTCCTTTCAATGCATATCAATGTATATCACTTGCATATAAATAGAGACTAAGTGTTGCACAATAATTCACTCTCAATTTTCTTTTTCTACTTCATTCTTACTACGAAATATGGATAGGGTTTGATTGGTTCTCCTTTACAAGGTTTTCTACCATGCACTTCTATTTGTGTGTTCATCATTGCACAAACATTCACACTGCGAATTCTTTTTTACATTTTTTTGTTATTCTAAAATATGAAAATGGTTTCACTAGTTCTCATTTCGAAGATATTTTGTCATGCAATTGTATTATGTTGTTCTTATGTATGTACATATATATACTCATTATATGTAATTATATATATATATATATATATGTATACATACATGCATATATATGTATATATGTATATGTATATGTATATGTATCTATGTATGTATATATATATATATGTATATATCGATATCACATATATATCTATACTCTATATACATATATATATACATATATGTATACATATATATATATATGTATGCATATATATATACATATACATATACATATACATATATGTATATATATATATATGTATATATATGTATATACATATATGTATATATATATGTATATGTACATGGCATATGTATATATATGTAATTATATATATGTATATATACATATATATTTAAATATATGTATATATAGTATATGTATATATGTATATGTATATGTATATATATGTATAATAGTAATATAGTACATTCCTTTCCTAGGAATGTCAGGTTGATATCATTAATCGATCACAGCCTCCTTTATTGTTGTTACTGCCTCCAGTGGGCAACTTGCCTTACACATCCCTTTGTAGTTACTCGTCCTTACAAGCACCTAATTCAAAGATCAAGGTTCATTCAATGCTCCAAATTCTCTCATATCCCGCTCATTGTCATTCATTTTATTTGTGTTTATTCTAGAGTCTTTGTTTGGTTACGCACCCATACGTGTTTCATTCTCCACGATTCATTGTTCGGCTTTGCACGCTTCATTGTTTGGCTCTGCACTCTCGAAAGCTCCCTTTCTCTTTTAGGTGAGGTTTTTTACCTCACTAGGCATGTACTAGTGTCTTTCATTTTGGTATGGATGAATGAAAAAACTTATATTAAAAACTAACATATATATATATGATATTTAGATCATATTTTTTTTGTCATATATCTATATATATGCTGACATATGTACATGACATGCAATTGCAAGATTTTGTTGTATAAAATGTGATTGTTACACTCTACCTGCACAAATATCAAGTGATTTTTTATCAATTCTTAATGCCTACCAATACCTAATAGTTCTATACTAATTATTTATGACTACAAATACCAATCTATAGTATGCTATGCATATATTTTTCACAAAACTCTAAATGTTTGGGGTTTCACCCTTACGCTTTTTACATTGGGTTTTTCATTTATATTCTTTATGGCTCAGAATACAACTATTTTTTATGCGATGCCAATGTTTGTCACAATAACGTGTAACTCAATATCTAGGGTTTCAACTAGCACCATTTATGAATGTCAAGTCATTTTAGTTCAATTTTAGGGTTTTTTTAATTTTATATGCCTAGGAATATAGATTAGTTGTATGCACTGTAAATGTTTGTCACCCACTACCCTGTAACTCAAAATTCATAGTTTCAAATTGTACTGTTTATGAATGTCAATGCATTTCTATTCCATACAATGTGATTGTTACACCCAATCTTCTCTAAGTGCTAAAGATCAAGTCATTTCACTTATCTTCTTAATCTATATGATGTTAGTGTGTAATCCAGTCTTAAATTGATCTTCAATTTTGTCTATATATATATATATCAGTTTCATTAAATGTGTTCTTCATTTCAATCTTTTAGACATGTTGGTATATTCTGCTGACACTTGTAAATTTGTGTCTTGTTCAATCTTCTTGGATGGTGTGCAATTTCAATTCATTTTTGGCTCAACCCATTCTTCCTTCAATGACTTGGTGATGGTGAATTGCACTTCAAAGGTAAACACTTTACTTACTATACTTTCTCGTTATAAGGTAAAAATTGCTACATGTCTTTGATTGATGCCTCCTTTCATTTCTTATTGTAGGACTGAGTTGGAGAAATTCACCATATCATTGGCCATCTCCATTTCATAGAGGTGAGGTTTTTAACCTCACTAATATTGTACCATTATCTCCTAGTATTCATTGCTTTTTCCTTCTTATTACTTATTTGATTTGTTATGGGTGTGTTGTGTTACTTAAGTTGAAGGTTATTTTTCATTTTTTTGTTGATTTTGAACATAATATTTAAAGTGTTTATATGGTTATCCATATTTTTAAGGTTCTCTTGCATTCTATGTGCATCCACAATGTGCTCCATGATGTATATGTGTTAGTGTGAAAAGGGTACTTTATCTAACTAGTTCATTCTTAGCTAGTTCTCTACTAAAGTCCTATTCATGCTAGCTTAACTATACAAAGGGATAAGGTGGTTAAGCCTTTAATGACATGAGTTATCACACCTCATAGGATGCCAACACTTGTCATAATCTGGTTGCATCTATCTCTCCCCTTGGCCTATATAACCAAGGAATTTTCCTTATAAATCTATATTCTCAAGCTTAATATAGTTTTGGATTCTTGAGAGGAATACAATTTATTCCTCCCCATATTTCTAGTTTTGCTTTCCTTCAGTCATTAGATTCTTGGGTAGGCTAGTTAGCAAATCTCACATGGTATAAGAGCCAAATTTGAGTTGTGGGTTAGCATTCCTTTAGGAAATCTAAGAGTGTAGAGTTTTTTTCATAGCACTAAGTATGCTCTTCTCTTGCATCCTTGGATGATCTAGAGAACCAAAAAAGTGTGAAGAAAATATCAATTTTTGGGGGGGTTCATACATTGAATTATCAGTTATAGGTCTTTTGAAGCTTCCTATAGATATTTTGAGCTCACCATTGAGTCTAGAGTAGCTGAGTCATTTAGATCTACCCTTTATTTTGCCTAAAATAGACATCAAAGGCCAAATCTGCAACAATTAGAAGCATCTAGTATTGCTGAGTGGGATTCCACAATGGAGGAAGAGTATAACTCTTTAATGCGGAATGCAACATGGGATCTTGTTCCACTTCATAAGGGAAGAAAATTGGTTTGGTGTAAGTGGATATATCAAACCAAATTTGTAGTGGATGGCTCAGTTGACAAGTATAAAGCACGACTTGTGGCCAAAGGTTTCTCTCAAGTACCAGGTATTGACTACACTGAGACCTTTGCCCCTATTGCCAAAATGAACTCCATTCTCTTGCTACTTGCTATTTCTTCAGCTCATGGTTGGGTTGTACATCAAATGGATGTGAAGAGTGCATTTCTTCATAGAGACCTATATGAAGAACTTTACATGGAGTAGCCACAAGGATTCATTCAATATTCTTCATTAGTTCGCAAACTAAGGAAGTCTCTCTATGGCCTCAAACAAGCTCCATGAGCTTGGTATGCCAAAATGGACTCCTTCCTTCTCTCCATTGGGTTCTTCAAATGCCACTTAGATTTGAATGTCTACATATTGCGATAGGAGGATACTCTTCTCTTCTTGGCTCTCTATGTTGATGACTTAATTGTCACTGGGAACACTTCATCCATCATCTCAACTGTCAAGACTACTTTGCATGATATATTTTCCATGACTGACTTGGGTCTCTTGCACTAATTTCTCAGGATCGAGATCACACAGACCTCTTCTAGGATCTCACTTTCCTAGCCCAAGTATGCTCTTAGTCTTTTGTCACATTTTCATATGGTTGATTGTAAGCCTACACTGACTCCCTTTCTATTTGAGTTAAGCTTGAGGCCAACTGTTCCACACCAATAGTTGATGCTACTTTGTATCATCAACTTGTTGGTAGCCTCATCTACTTGAATCATACTCACCTTTCCATTTCCTTTGCAGTTGGAATTGTTTCATGCTTCATTGGAAAGCTACCAAATGCATCTTGCACTACATCCAAGGAACTCATCAGTATGGGATTCACTATATAGTAGGCACAAGTTCATACTTACTTGGATACACAGATTCTGATTGGGTTGGTGATATTGATGATCGCAATTCCACATCCGGCTATAGTTTTCACTATGGTTCTGGTCGCATTTGTTGGTAAAGCAAGAAGCAACATGCCATTGCTATTTCTTCAATTGAGGCTAGGTATTGTGGAGCAATGCTTCCACTGAGATTATTTGGCTTCATAATATCCTCACTAAACTTGGAATCACCTTTTAGAATCCATCAATAAATCTATTGTGACAACTAGAGCACCATCCAGATATCAAAGAACCCGGTCCATCATCAACAAACCAAACACATCAAGATCCATATGTATTTTCTCTAGGAGCTAATTCAAGAGTAGGTCATTGATTTGCGATATTGTCCTACAATAGATAAAGTTGTAGATATATTCACCAAACCCTTCACTCAGAGAAAGTATGTTCATCTCTGATCTCTCTTGGGGGTGTGACATATCTCTTTTGGGGAGGTCACTTAGACCTTCTTCATTCACCCTCTCATGGGAAAGAGCTTTTTCCCACTGGGTTTTGTTCTTCTTTATCATTGAGAGGTTATTATGTACATGGGTAGCTCATCAGGCCTAGTAGCCGAGACCCATATTTGCATCTTTGTATTGTATACTTCTCCTTAAGTTTCACTTAAGGGGGGTGTTAGTGTGAAAGGGGTACTTTATCTAACTAGTTCATTCTTAGCTAGTTCTCCACTAAATTCCTCTTCACACTAGCTTAACTTTACATAGGGATAAGGTGGTTGATCCTTTAATGTCATGAGTTGTCACACCTCATAGGATTCCAACACTTGTCATAATCTGGTTGCATCTATCTCTCCCCTTGGCCTATATAACCAAGGAATTTCCTTTGTAAATCTCAATTCTCAAGCTGAATATAGCTTTGCATTCTTGAGGAATATAGTTTATTCCTCCTCATATTTCTAGTGTTTGCTTTCCTTCAGTCATTAGATTCCTGGGTAGGCTAGTTAGCAAATATCACAATATGGAATCTAGGGTGTTTATGAACACTTCCAATATTTGTGTTCATAAACACAGTCAATTTTTCAAGGAAAAATATGGTTCTCTTCATGCATCACTGTGACTTTAATGGGTTTAATCTTTTCATTTAATTTCTATCTATACCTATATATAACTTTCAATCTATCTACCAATATATGTATCTATATATCTATTTATCTGTATATATATTTATATATATGTACATGGAAGATAAATAAATAAATATATATACGTGTCGATATATTTATATATACATACATATGCACATTGATATATATGTGCATACATATTGGCATGTAGACATACATGCACATACTTATGCACATACATGTATATATGTACATATGTATGCACATATATATACATATATGAACTACACAATTGTGAAATACATAACTGGCAAATGAATTTTTGTGCAATGATGAACACAATAATAGGGGAGAGCTCCCCCATAGTGGAGCACCCAACCTTGGCAAGTCCACATGGACCAGAATTAAAAATAAAATTTGCTGCCACATTATCTATGGGACATGCTATAGTCCAACTTGTTCATGACATGCTCATTTCAACGTAACACCATTTGCCATTAAATGGCCTCTTTCATTATATATATATATATATAAAGTAACTTCATACTCATCCATATAAACATAGGTCACATTCATCTCTACCCTTCACTCCTTCAACCTCCCTTGGCATGCCTTCATAGTAATACCCTCATAATCAACTATAATTATGTTGTGAGTGTTAACCAATATAATCTAATTAGTATTTACTAAATAAAATGATATAATTTTTTGACATTACAATCCTAACCCCTAAATCTAATGTGGTTTTTGGTTTACAAAAAAGAGTGAAAGTTCTAATAATTGATAAAAACTATACATGCTTTTTTAGATGTGAACCCAAACAAATAAACTTGAGATAAGACATGGAAACATGTTAACTTTTATGAGGTAGAGACTAAAATTAAATTTCAATTGAGCTATTGATATAAAAAAGGATAGATTGCATCAAGTATTTCTTTATTAAATGCTCTGTGGGTGGTAATATTTAGTTGTTATTATGTTGTGTGAGATTATTGTACTATTTTTATAGACTTTAGCAAGCCAACAACCTTGTACATGTATTACATGAAATATTGTATAAGATTTAGTTACTTGGAATGTTGTATCTCATAATTAATTATCTTTCAATCTAGGACAATATTATATATGTTGGAATTTTCAATGTTACAAGGTAGGTATTATAAACATAATAAATGATGTAAAAAAATTGAATCAGATTTCAATCCTTGTTGAATTTAGATATGTCTAGTAGACCTTTTATGTGACTATATGTAATGTCTTGTTATGGAGTTTCAAATGCTAGATTATCATCATGAAATATTGTATAAGATTGAGTTCCTTGGAATGTTATATCTTTTCTGTAATTATCAATGAATCTAGGACAAGATTATATATGTTGGAATTGTCAATGTGGAAAGTTAGGCATTATAAACATATTAATTGTTGTAAGAAAAATTGAACCAGATTATCAACATAGAATATATTTTATGAAATGTAGATTATATGACAATCATAAAAAGGTATTCACATAGTAAGGGTCTAGTAGTCATCAATGGACCCCACAATAGAGCCCCTTAATATCCAATTATAAAATAATTTTTATCCATAAAGTAAACAAAAGTAGTCAAATCAATGTACCAAAAAAAAATTCAACCAACTTATGCATGTCATGAATAGGTTGGTCTTATTGAACTAAAAGCATTGGTAGGAATTAAGAATTGAACTCAAAAAGAAATTCTATCTTTCATATAGATTACAAGTTGACTAACATTTACATTGCAAACATTAAATTGCAGTGGGTAACAAAATAACATCGTAAAAAAATCACATTTATAAATAGTTCTAGTTTAAATATAATAATAGAGTTGCAACACATTGAAATTGGCATTCCCAACTACAAACATGATCCTACTATGCATAATAAAAAAAAACCAAAATATAAGGGACTTTTATAGTTGGTACCTCTCAACCTCAGTCGAATGCTCCAAGAAATTAATCTGGAGATGTGTTCTTGTCTCCTGCTGTTGTATTTGGACTTATCATAAAATGATTTGCATTTGCATTTGCATTTTTAAATTGTGTGCAACTTACATTTGAAGGGGTTACTGGTGAAGAATTCAGTCTAACTGGAAATTGAGTGTAGATTAATTGAGATGGGTTGGGACTCAAACACACATTACCTAGATTAAAGTGAGGGGTGTTATTATTCATTATTTCTCAAAAGAAACTATGATTTTTGGATAAGGGGGTTGCAAGACTGCTTAATCATCTATCTCACAACAATTCTCTATGGGCAGCCTTGATCTCTCTTTCCTTCTACACTTGTTCTTTTTGAACCTTGTCTTGCTCCTTCTTCTACTTTCTTTCCTTTCTTTGCAACTATTTTAGGCGCTTCCTTTCCTTGCGTTGGATTTCCTTCTCAATTTTTCTTTGTTCCTTCAACTCCAAGGCCATAATCTATGCTACCTTTTTTTCATCATTTTGTTGCTTCCTTATGATTTTTATTTACTCTAGTTCTTGTTTTCTTTGCTCCTACTTCATTATCAGAGTCACATAATAATTATCTATCAACAATTAAGACTGTCGACTCACCTGAACAGCCCCACTAGCATAATTTCTCATTCTTGCATTGACAGTGTGAATTGGAAGCTTAAGGAAATTACTAATTCTCAAACCAGTTTTGATTTCAATTGTTTCAGTGACTTAGGAGTTAGTGAGCTCCTCTTGCTCAGCTAAACCTTGAATTTTGTGGCTTCCATCTACATAGTAATGTACTATTTGGTTCGGAGGTGTGGCAGTTGGAGATGGGAATATAAAATTCCCCATCTCTTCTTGGCAATGTAAGTCAAGAAATTGTTCAGGTTGGTTGTCCATGTCATGAATTTTTTTCTCTACATCGTCTCGCAATTGACCTTTCATTTCACTCTATAATGTTTGTGCCACTTCATCTGTTGAAACAATAACTCCTGAAAGATTAAGGATTTTCTACACTGTAGAAGCATCTTCAATGTCATCGATCTAATATGTCGCTTGGACGCATGTCACCCATGAGTGAATTGGGATTAAGGGGCCATGTCCCCATCCTTTTAAAACTAGCTTGTATGTTTGATGGTGTCAATGCTCTTCTCAGTTCCTTGCTGCCTAACTCCACCAATCCCACCCTTATGATTTCAATATTTCAAAATCTACTAAAAAATGTAGCTCATTCATATTTGAAATATGCCTTGAATGGTGCAAACAAGCTAACATACAAAGGCTATAGCTTGTGTGAAGTATGTGTAGGTAGTGTAAGGAGGTCAATGCCTAACCTCCTTGCCTTGTGGATAGTTGTCAGTGCAACATAATTTCCATGGCCATCATAAATGAGAAGGTTCCTATTAGGTGGTGACACCTCCTGGAACCAAGAGACAAAAAAGTTTTAGCCAGTCAAAAAAGGGATCCTTTGTCATTAGGCATGTGCTTGGGTTTCCATACATTCTAGTGGTTCATAGTTAACAATGTAATTTTCTATCTCTATATTTCACTTGAAAAATTAGAAACTAGGTATGTTTTGGCCAACTACATTAACACAACAAAGAATTGTTATCCATTCTTGGCTTTTGGGAATTATGTATGAGATGTTCATGTTGCCTCGTCATGCAAACACCCTCATTGTTCCATTTCTTCCTGCTTGAATCCCCATTTCATCATAGTTCCATATTCTTTCTAGACCATACAGGTTATTTTCATACACTAATGACAGTGTTTTGTAAAATTCAGCTACTACTACGGGTCTTAGGTTTACTACCATGTCCTTTTCGAGACCTTCAATTGTGTGTAATGTCAATTTTGGATGGCGCATCTTGAATCCATTCCACCATGATTTTCCAAGTAGCCCCTCCATGAAAGGGTTGGGTCTAGTCTAGAAAATCTGAGCAACCTCTTGCTTGAGATTGATAATCTCAAGCCTGTAGCTGACATATTCCATTTTTGTGCACCAATTTACAATAAGACCCTCCTCCTCTACTGTGAGTGTTGTCATAGGACCCTTCTTTGAAGTAGTTGTGAGGCCACCTAACCAATTGCTCAATGTAGTAGTTGGGATTTTCTATTTCTTGGCAATAACATGTTGACATCCCATTAGTTTCCACATCCTCTAATGCCCTATCCATGTCCTCTGATGACCATTCCCTTTCTCATGATTCTCTTTCCCACCTTCTTGTAGGTGCAACAATCTCTAATACTACCTCAACAAGTTGAGGAATGGTGTTTGCTTCTACAATCAATTCATGCACAGGGGGGAATGTTACTATTTTTTTTCTGTGTACATGACTCTATCTTTGTAGTCTTCTTTGTTGGATTGGACCTCATTTTATCTTTACATTGCACCTATAGATATTAAAAAAAAAATTGAATCAATGAAAAAAATATCAATGAACACTGTTGAAGTCATAGTAATGCATGAACAATTTGTTTTTCTTTAATGTGCAAGTTGACAACTTTTGTAATGCAATTTTCTTTAATTTGCTAGCCAAGTTTGTTTGTAATGCAATAGTCTTTAATGTGCATGAATAATTTTTTTTTCTTGAATATGCATGTTGATAGTTTGTTTGATTTATTAATTGAATTGAAATGACTTTGAGTAGATTAGGTGTAACAATTACATCCTATGAAACTAAAATGCATTGTCATCCATACATAGTAGGTATATTAAGAAATGAAGTGTGATATCTTAGAGTAGATTAGGTGTAACAATCAAAATGTATGGAACAAGAGTGCATTGACACAATTATAGTGCATACAAGTGATTGTCATTCCCAGGCATATATAGAATATAAATTCAATATCACATTGTATGTAACTATCACATTTTATACAAAAAATTATTAGAAGTGCATGGTTGGCACATTTGTTGCCATATATATAATATATCTATATATATACTACTAATCGAAAAAACTACACACACACACATATATATATATACCGCGTACATATATATAGATGTACATATATATACACTTTTTGCATATATACACACACACACATATATGGTGTATTGTGTTTCAATAATATATATTTGTACATATATAGTCATTAGATAGTTCAGGGCATGAACATTGGTTAAGCGTTGTAAAAGGAAATGAAAGAAAAGGGTACAAAGCCTAGTGAGGTAGAAACCTCTAATTTGAAGAACAAAGGGATATTTCTTGAGTGTAGAGCCAATAATGAATTGTGTAGAGCCAAACATGGATTGCCTAGGCTGAAGGAAGACTTAAAAAATGCATTGATAGGCATTAAGAATTGATAGGCATTGCTAGGATTTAAGACTCAAAATGAAATGACATGGTCTTGTGCTTGAAGAAAAAGGGAATGGCACAATATAGCATTGTAAGGAACATAAATGCATTGACATCAATAAAAATATAAGTTGAAACCCAGTGTGAGTTAAAGGAGTGGGTGACAAACATTTCACGGTGCATACATTATCTCTATGTTCTAGGCATGTGACAAAATAAAACCCAATTGGATTAGTATACGACATTCCTAAACAATATAAGTTGAAACCACAAATATTGAGTTATAGATTAGGTGACAAACATTTCACGATTACATACAGATTGATCCTATAATTCCTTAAAAGGAATATAGAATAAAAGCTCCCTGAGGGGTGGACTACAAAATGACTTGACATTCATATATAGTGTAAGTTAGAGCTTCCAAGATAATGAGTTACATGTTATTGTGACAAACATTTGATGTTCAACATATATCTGCATTCCAAGGCATAAAGAATACAAGTAGAAAAACCAGGCAATGAATGAGTAATGCATTTTTTAGCAATGCATTGACGTCCATGAAATAGTATAAGTTGAAACCCCATATATTGAGTTACAAGGTAGTGGGTGACAAAAATTTACAATGCATACAACTGGTCTATATTCCCAGGCATATAGAATAAAAAAAAAAACCCAAAAATTGAACTGAAATGACTTGACATTCATAAATAGTGTAAGTTGAAACCCAAGATATTGAGTTATAGGTTATTGTGACAAACATTGACATCACAAACAACATATTTGCATTTTGAGGTATAAATAATATAAACGAAAAACCCAATGTAAACAACATCAGGGTGAAACCCCAAATATTTACATATTTTTGGAAAACATATTCATAGCATACAACAAATTGGCATCTGTAGGCATAAAGAATTAGTAGTAGTAGAATACATGTAGCTTGGTAGCGTGTTGTTGTTACTGCCTCTAGTATTTCTTCATCTGCCTCTAGGAAAATGTAGAACTGAATATGAAAGTGGGGCATGCTAAATAGAAATTGGAAGAGATTGAGTAATGCATTTTTAAATTTGAAAATCTCTTTATATGTTCAATGCTAGTTTGGTATGGAGTCTTTAATTTTTGTCCTTTTTTTCAAATTTGATAACTTGATCTGGTGCCTTCAATTGTAGGGTTTGTATGTATTTATGACATGCAATCCTTGTTTGCTTCTCAAGTGATTTTGGTGGCTTTAACACCATTATTTTGGTGGTTACTGGTGGAAAAATAGGAGAAGGCATTGGTAGTCCTGCGCATGGATTTGACCAATGGGACACATCTGAATGATTGATTTTCCTTTGAGTGTCGTGTTGCTATGCAAGTGGGATGGGGGTTAGGTTGGATTGGATTTGGTGATATCTGACAGTCTTGGCTCTTAGTTGTTCTTGTGACATCAGATCTATGAAAATATTGGTTGTGATGTAATGCAAGTGGTGATACTTAAGGGGGGTGTGGGTTATACTAATTTTTTATTTTGGCTGCATGTTTTAATGTTATGGGCCATTAGAAAGAAAAATGGCTTGTAATATGGTGGTGTTAGATGTGCTATGAATATTCTTTGACGTGTAAGACTATGAATAACTATTTGTGTTTGGGACAAATATAAACCGAATATAATACATTTTTTATGGTATAGTGATTCAACTTCTTTTGTTGACTTTATGGATAAAAAATATTTAACCATGGGATATTAAGGCACTCTACGGTGGGGCCCATGTGGACTACTTTTGTCCCCACTATACGGCCACATGCTAGTTTTGACCCTTATCCCCTAGAACCAAAATATAAACTTGACTATCCTATCTAGAAATACTACTAAATTTTATTAAAAAATAATAAAGTATGATGCATTAGAGAAGAGAATTCATGTCACTATGATATATCTTTTTTATTTTGGATAAATATTGAGATAAAAATTGTGTATCATCAAAAATAATTATATTTTTGGAAACACACACACATTTTAAAATTGGTTTAATTTTTTTTTATTGAAATGGGAGAAATAATAATCCATGCACTAAAGTTTCAAGTTACAAATGCAAAAATAAAATTGAAGAAAAAAACTTACTATATATAAAGAGTCACATCCCACTTAATCTTATTTTTCAATATTTTATTAACAACTAAAATATAGTGTCAATTTTACAAAAAAATCACATTCAAATAATTTTTTTATTTTCTTAAAAAGATGAAAATAAAATATACATATTTCACTAGTTTACATCATTTGAAAATTCAAAACATATTTGTCACTTTTTAGTGATTGAAGTTTAAAACTTGGATCAATGTTGGCCATTCACTTTATAAAATTATTGTAACTTTGAGAATTTATAATAGCACAAAAAGTGTCAAGAAAATACCTTCAAAACATCCTTTACAAATAATTGGTGATGTTCAAATGGGATAAAAGATATTCAACACATCTTCAAGATGTGAACTTTGAGAAAGTGACAAACTATGGGTGGTTGGCACCCTTCATGATAAAATTAACAAGCCTTAGTCATGATGGGATCTATAATATGAGTTTTGTGAAGTGCCTCAAATATGCCACATCTCTCTTTTTAAAGTTCAACTTGTAGCACTCTATCAATGAAGTTAAAGCTTCTACATGAACATGAAGTATTAAATCCTCTAATGTAGGACTACACATCTCCTTGAAGTACTTTTAAGTTTGGAATGTATCATGAAATGATAAATACATATAAATTCTCAGATATCACTTGTAATTATAAGTACATGTTGTTGACTGGGTCCAAAAACTTCTTTCATAACAAAGAGACCAATGGCAAATTCCACTACACTAGCTAAGTCTCAAGGAACCTATATTTGGGTTACAATTATTGAATAGACATTAATAAGATAATCTTTATTAAATAGTTATAAAAATATTTATATAAACCTCTTTTCCAAATGATATAACTATTCTTCCCCTTCACATGTTATTTTCCTATTTATTTTCTTTCCTATCGATGGAGATTTCCACTCCCTTGACCAAGATGGTGGGTTCTTTGACTCATGGGAATCTCTAATAACTTTGTATGCACTTAATATAATATTATATTTAATTATGTTGATGCACATCATTACCATTGAGTGTATCCAAATGGATGAGAAATATAGAAAAAAAATTAATAATTCACTCAATAGTTAGATACCACAAGACAAACTTCTGCTTGAGACATAGTCGGTGTGGATTTTGCAAATAAATATACACACAACAAATAAAATATGTATATAATATGATCGTGCATGTGATATAATTATGTTACAACCTATTTTAATAATTTTTCAAGTGATGCTAATATTGAATTTGTATTACACCTCTATTAACTAATTTTTCTTCTAGACTTGTTCAAAATATCATTAATCAAAATAGACACCAAAACATCCCACTTGGAATTTTTATGGAAGATATGTTAAGACGTATTGCTTGTTGATCTAGCCACCCATTTATTTGAGGTATTTGAGGTGTTATGGGAATGCATAAACATATGATTGTCTATCTTAATATCTCATGAACTAAAATGTGTCTTAACCAAAAGTAAATAGAAAATTAAACCTACAAGAGATTGAGGGTGTATCTAGCATGTATGATAGAGCCCGTTATCAATTTTATGATTTTATAGATTACAAAACAATTTTTTGTTATGATTTTTCTAGATCCTTGTGTGTTGATTCCCTATTTCATGTTCTTGATCCTTATGGTTTCTATCCCAAAACTCTCAATTTATGGCTATGGATTGATGTCCCAAGTACTCAACTACTAAAGTATCATTTCATTCCATGATCTTTGAGGAAGTTTCTAAAGCATGTTAAAACTAAGTATGTACATTGAAGTTGAGTAGATTTTCAATAATAGTCGCCCTAATAAATTAGATGCCAATTATTATATAAGAAAACTATTTCAAAAAAAGTAATATATGAAGGGGTCTACCCCATTAGGTGTGACAAAATGAATGCACTAAATGAAAAATAAATTATAAATTTAGAAAAATATATTTTAAATTTTACTTTAAATTTATAGAAATATTAGATCAGGCTAGAATTATATTTTCTTGTACTTTGATAAAGGAGTATGGATGCTCTAAGTGTTATGTAGGCTAGTCAATTACATGATAATGACATGATTCAAATATTCAAAAATGGATCAAAGACTATTTAGCAACCTTCCCCAATTTACAAAAGGAATGGCATATTTATATATTTTTAGGTGAAAATGTGAATGAACAAGATAATATTAATCAATCTTGAGGACTAAATATTTTATGTAGAGTTAACTCTAGTTTGACTAATTAGCTAACTCAATTGATTGAGTGGTCAACTAATCCGACTAGCTTGTTTGATTAGTTAACTAATTTGATTAAGAGTTAACTTCATCAAATAATTAGTTAATTAATTTTATTGATGAGTGAGAGGTGGAATTGACTAAATTGACATGAGTGAAATGTGGGATTAACTGATCAGTTAACTAACTTTGATTGGTGATTTGAACTGTAAGTGAGAATAATTCAAATTTTTTATTTATTTTAATGGAATAAATATGAATGGGTTAATTTGGAGTTAATTAATTAATTAGTAATAATTTTAATCAATTAATTAGACATGAGTTGATAAAGGGGAATGATATTTATTAATTAATATAATACAATCAATTAATCAACAAGGAAAATTAACATGGTGAAGTTGATAAATTAGTGTTGTGATGAGATGATAAGAATAAGTTGGACAATAAATTTAGTCAACTAATAATTAGGGATAGAATTGATCAATTGGACTTGAAAACATAAATTAAAATCAAATTAAACTTCTACTTTACTGATCAATGATGATGCTTTTCCTTATGAAGTGGATGCTAAATCTCAGCACCAAGACACTATGATTGATGATTGATTGATCTATGATTTTGATAGAGTTTATTTTCATAAAATGTGATATAAAAATGATGAAGAAAAGGATATATTTATAGAATTTCCAAGGAAAAATAAAATGGAAGATGAGGATAATCTTGAATAAAGACTTTAGTTAATTGAACTAACTGTGGAGTCAACCCAATTGATATATACATAATTTCCATTTCAAATCATAAAGAAATAATAATGAATTATTTAATTTAATTAATGGATAATTGTGCACTTAAAGTTTCCATTTATAGACTAAGTTAACTCATAAAGACTAAAGAATTTTCTAAAGTGAATGTAAAGTTAACTGATGAAGACTAAAGAGTTATTAAATGAAGAGTGAGTTAACTGATGATGGAAGGAAGAGTTGATGAATGATTCAAAAATGGAAATTATGATTTGAAAATGGATAATTAACTCATATTTAATTAAACAATAAAATATTATTTAATTAAATCGATAATGGGATTAAATGGAAAATAATTATCATTTAATAAATGGAAATTTGTGATGTGATGAATCCCATCTTATGAAAAGGTAAAATGATGATTAATAAATGGTTAATTAGTAGATGTAATTAATGATTTAATGATGATTTGATGATAATTAAGGTTCATGATTAGGAGGAATAATTTAGGTTTCTACTAGTAGAGTTAGTTGCCAACATGATCCTAGGTTGATTAAAATAGGATGATTATCTTGTGTGCAGTGGAGCTGCACTCTTGGGTGGAGAAGGATCATTTGTGAATTTGATTCTCAGTTGGTGGTGACTTTGTTGAATAGGCAACAATTAGAAGATGTCAGTTGGAATTTATATTTGATTATTCAACAGATTCTTAATTTTTGTGCTTCCTTGGAATTTGTTACTTTCTATCACATTTCTAGAGAATGAAATGGAGTAGCGGATTGTTTGGCCAAATGGGCCTTTGATCATCTGCAGAATTAGAACATTGTGGATAGGGGTCAATTACCCTTGGATTTGTCACAAAAGTTGGACCACTTAGTGGAGATTGACAGGGGTGTGTAATGCCCTTGCTTTGTACTTCTTTGTTTTAGTTTGAATAAATTTTTACTCCTCTTTTATAGTTAATATTCAATAAGAGTCCTAACATATAACAACTAGGTGAGGACCACTATAAATGAGACAAAATAAAATATAAATTAATAATAGAAGAAGCTTCATATAAGCATGACACGTGTGGTGAGAGAAGATAGCTCTCACAATGTGAAACATGTACATGTCAACACCCAAGGAAATTTATACTATGCATAATAAACCTAAGATAATCAAATAAATATATTAAATTATTATGCACTCTAATAACAAGTCTATCATTGCATCAACGACCACATAAAATTTAAGTTTGACTATTTTTTTTCACAAATGTGACTATTCACTCTAGCATGCATATGTGATATTAAAAATGATTAATTTTTTAGGATATTTTGGTGAATCTATGTGCCCATGATCATGTTCAGGAGAACATTAAGTTTCAATATTGATTTTCTAAAAATATAATATTTTGCTCCAAACCTATGGTGATTTTTTGGTCTATAGGGGAATCCATATTTCTTAAACATTGGCCAATGAAGATTTCTTAATTATATGGGATACTATTTGCATTTATTCATGTGATATGTTGATTTGTATTGTACAAGCTCAAGTCCCTTGTCAATGATAAGGAAATTTTAGATCCTTGCTAAAGCCAAGGTTAAAGGAATTTTGTGGCTAGAAGGATTTGGCATACTTCATGTACACTCACTCTATTTTTTTCCTAGTAGTACAAAGTGCAAGAAGTGGTTCCCAATTTAGTTTCCTTGATATTCCTTTATATTTCTACTAGCACCCACTACACTTAATGAAACCTTTTGGTATCTTTGATAAAAAAACATTGTCACTCCCTCACATATGTAACATAGTAGTAGATGATTCTATCCTTGTCAATGTACAAATCCTTTATCAACATGATGCAATATTTAGCAAGTCTTATTTTTCTAGCCAACAATATTTTCCAATGACATGGATAGGAGATTCCTCAAACTAGAGTTACTATCATATGTTAAATATGGATTGTTAACTTGCTATAATGTATTGTTACTTGGTGTAACATATGCATGATAGTTTCTTTCTTTGTTTTCTTTGCTACATTGAATTATGTAACATGTTGAGAATATGTATTCAAACCTTGGAGCTCTTTGTCAAAATTGTACATCAACCATGTACCCTTCAATTGCCTACATGAATTATACACCTTGACATATGGATCATGTATGGAGACTTAATAAGTGGCCAATAATTTTTTGATTAAACTCTATGTCGCATGGATCGTCTTGCAAGAGCTAGGATACATAGGTTAAGGATGCCAACTTGAACCTTGAATCCCTTAGATTTAACATGATGAATTCTTATAAAGTAAGAGGGCCACTAGTTTAAGCATTAAAATAGATAATTTAAATCAAACAAATCAAATTAAAAAAAGTACATTCAAACTCTTTGACATATGTGAGATTAGAGAATTACATCCCTAAAAAGAATTATGCACTACATACAATGTAAAAAATAACATAAACAACTTAATGTGTGACAGATATATGTATTATTTAATTATTATTGAATTTTAGTTCAAAATCTAAACATTACTTATGCTCATAAAATAAAATTTTGAGTGATAGTTGTCATTAAAATTGTCTTTAAATTTTTAATATATATAATTTAAAAAACATATCTATAAGTGTCAATTTTAAATTGTGTAGTCAATCTTAATATTGTTTTATCATTATAAATAAGTTGTTTGACCATCTTAATAAATTATGAATGAATGATAATTTGTTGCTCTCCTTTAAATAATATGTACCAACTTAATTGTAGATAAGCTAAAGCACTATAATCTTTAAGCCCATGCATGTGAACTAAAAGAATAGATATCTATCTAAAATTAAAAATAAATAACTAATTTTAATTTTAAAAATTTGTTATTATTTTTTCACATTATTATTATGTATATAATTTTAACAAATGTCACTTAGTGGCTAGTACTTGCCTTTATATATTGTAATTATTGTTTTTTAGATTTGAAAAAAAATGTAAGGTTTACTAATGCAAATAAAAATAAATGTAAGTTTTGTTCATTATAGTGTTTTAGTATTGTTGATTAGTTCTTTGCATGACCTAACCCTAACTCTACTCACACCTTAACTCTAACCCTAATCCTAACCCTAACAATAAATTCTAAACCATTATTGTAATCATATACCTATCTCTAACTCTAACTATGGTCATAACACTATCCATAACTATGGTAGTAACACTATCCATAACTATGATCATAACCCTAACCCTAACAATAAAGAATTGTAGTGACATTACAGAAATAAATCTATGAAAACATTGAGAATAAGATTTGAAATAAAGGTATTAGATGAATAAATTTTTGGAGCATTATATCTATTAATCATATTTCAGTGATTTTTATTAGTAATATTCTATTTTTTATTTATTTTATTTTTTAAATAGTTCTAACCATAATTTTTACTTATTCTTAATTCTAATCCTAATCTTAATTATAATGCTTTTAAGATTATAATAATTAATAATAATAAGATTAGAATTATAATTTAATTAATAATTATAATGATTTTATATATTTAAATTTAATTTTAATTTTAATTTATGTATGTTTTGAAGTTAATAAAAATTGGAAAATAAAAAAGTGGTAATATCAAATAGTTCAAGATTTAATTTAAATTTTTATTTTAATTATGTAAAATCAAATCCCTTGGAAAATTATTTATGAATGTGCTTTAATTTAAGTTTTATTTTATTATTTTAATAGTGTGAATCCAAATCTCTATAAAATAGCTAATTGATTTTTGAAAATGTAAAAATAAGTAAAATTTATTTGTTTTAGGAAGGTTTAATAAAATGATTTATAAAGCAAAAAAATGAAAAATTATTTTAAAAAATAGTCTACTTTGCTTTCCCATAACACCCCAAATTTTATAGCCAATTATATTCAAGAAAAATATTTTTTACAATTTTTAAAGTTAAGTATTTAATATGTTCACTTTATATATATATATGAAGAGTATAAAATTCTAGTTTTTAATTGGTTCAAAACCAACTTATTAATAACATGCACCAACTTAATCACAAACAAAATAAAACGCCTATGATGTTGAACCCAAAATAAATAAATAACTTTAATTCTTAAACATCCTCACTTTATTCTCCACCTTTAATAAAAAAACAAAACAAAACATTGTATTAAAATGTTTAGAACATGTCAACTAAATAATTAATTGGATTAAAACGTTAAAGAATTTTCCAGTAACCCACTTGAAATCATCATTGCATAATTTAGGGGTAACTCAATATGTATTATAAGCAATGATAAAGTACTAATCTTTACATCACTAGGTGCATTTTATTGGCATATATGGGAAGTACCCAATTTTAAATTTTATGTGCCTATTAGCTGATTTGGATAACTTACAAGTTACGAAAAGAGTTGTTAAGACTTTCTAATTAGAAATATGTACAGCTAATAAACTTACATTTTTAATTAAAAAATATAATAAGTTAAATTTTCTAGTTAAAAATATGTATGGTTAAAAATCTACTTTTAATAAAATATTTATTAAATAAGTAGTCTTTTTTAAGAGAATATAATACATTTAAAACATAAATTACATTGTAAGTTTAAATTCTAATGAGTTCACTTAAATAAAAGTTAAAGATAAAATTTGAAGGTAGATATTGAGATAGAGTTGTACTAATAATTTTTTTAAATGTAAATATAATAGATTATTTGTCTATTAATTAGAGTTATATATATTTAATTTTCATAATAAATAAAATCACATAAAGAATCATGATTTTCTCTAAAATGATAGTAAAATCTATTGGTATCTTATAATATATTGGACTCTTACAAACAAAATACTCTTATACTCACAAATGTACCACTCTTTCACATAAAAGCCTTTTAACTCCATACAAAACTAATAAAATCATACTCATAATTGACCTAAAAGAAATCTCAACCCAAAAGAAAGCCTAATGTACTTTATAAGACTAATACACCCATCTTCTATATTAATATAGTGCTTCAAATAGTGTTGATTTTTGTCAACAAATTTTATCCAAATTAATTTTACTAAGCTCTATAGATCTAATCCCTAGTGTTTGTATGTGCATCTTTTTCCAACATATAAGATATATATTGATAGAGAAGGTTTTAGAAGGAAGACAATTAAAACGTGTAAGTTGAACATATAAATTATTAAAGAATCTCTTGCTCACATAATTTTATTGACGCTCACATCAAAAAGCCTTGCATGGATACCTATTGTACCCATATACCATGCATCCTAAACTATGAAGCAACATTATAGTTGAGTATTATTGATCTCTTGCTCACATAATTTTATAGACAATCAAAGAGCCTTGCATGGATACCTATTGTACCCATATACCATGCATCCTAAACTATGAAGCAACATTATAGTTGAGTATTATTGATGTCTTGCTCACATAATTTTATAGACGATCAAAGAGCCTTGCATGGATACCTATTGTACCCATATACCATGCATCCTAAAGTATGAAACAATATTATAGCTAAGTATTATTAATCTCTTGCTCACACAATTTTATAGGCGATCAAAGAGCCTTGCATGGATACCTATTGTACCCATATACCATGCATCCTAAACTATCAAGCAACATTATAGCTGGGTATTATTGATCTCTTGCTCACATAATTTTATAGACGATCAAAGGGCCTTGCATGAATACCTATTGTACCCATATACCATGAATTTGAAACTATGAAGCAACATTATAGCTGAGTATTATTATTGATCTCTTGCTCACATAATTTTATAGATGATCAAAGAGCCTTGCATGGATACCTATTGTACCCGTATACCATGCTTCCTAACTATGAAGCAAAATTATAGCTAAAATTTGAAGAAGACGAAAAACAAACTCTACCAAAATAATATGTAGAATTGATTATTTCATCTACAAGCTTTAGATAGCATAAAAACAAGATTTTTGTCAACCCAAACTCAATTAGTATTGAAAAAACTTAACTGCAAATCTCACAACTATACAACATTATTGATAACATTAAAATTTAGAACTTAAATAACCTCATAACCTCTCCTACAACAAAGGATCAGACTTAAATAGCACACTCTAAGCTTCGATTGCTTTAGTGGCTCATATAAAATCATACTAATAGATGGACCTTAGTGGAGAAGCTAGTATGATTTCAGATGAGCCACCTAAACAAATCAAAACTTAGAATATGTTGTTAAACCTTATATCAAAGATGAACCTTAATGGAGAAGCTAGTATGATTTCAAATGAGCCACCTAAACAAATCAAAACTTAGAGTATGTTGTTTAAACCATATATCAAAGATGGACCTTACTAGAGAAGCTAGCATGTTTTCAGATGAGCCACCTAAACAAATCAAAACTTAGAATATGTTGTTTAAACCATATATCAATAAACACTCTCACCAAGTTCATCCCACGGTGACCTAATAACCATGAAATCATAGAGGCCTTCATGAGTGTAACCTTCTCACCCATGTGTATCCTCACCATTTTAACTGAGAGCAAAACAAAAAAACAAAAAAAAAGGAATTCTATTGAAATTTTTTGTCTATCTGACTGCAAAATCATATAGGTAACAAGAGCAAATACAAAAAGAATTAGTAAATCTTGTGTTCTTTATTGATTTACGGCTACTGTTCATAGTACATTCAAGCAAGAACGGGAGGCCGTTCTCAACCGGCTCAAATTTTCAGTCAAAATATGGAACGGCAGTGGGGACGGTGTAGATGCACTCCAAGCTCTCTGGAATGAATCTACATGTTCCACGTTTGGAAATTTGAGCCACTGTAGTGAACGCCGTTTTCTACACCCCGTTGCCGTCCTCTGTTCAACTTCAATTTCTGTACTGCGAAATCCCTAATTCTATTTCTGTAGAGGAACGTCTGATTCATGAAGAATCCTTTTCCTTTGGCAACAGAGAAGATCTGCAGAGAGGGCAAGTATTCTGATAGTTATTGATCCACTTATCCAGGCACTTACTGTGAAAAATATGGCGGCAATTAAACAGTTGCCGAATTTTCTCATCTTTCTGAACAGAGCTCAAGCAAACGGCGCACATAACATTCTCCTCATACTCACAAATCCTATCTGCTAAAGAATCTAACGTACAGAGAGGTAAACTGTCCCTGATCTTGCAGGCAGACACAGAGGAAATGAAAATAGCCGAGGGTATCTCTGGAGAATTTCGCCCTGAAACCCTTTGCTGCTGAGCAAGCCCAAGGCAAGAGAAAAGCCATTGCATTACATTTCTTATATAAGCTAGGGTAAGTGCTAAGGCAACGACATATCTCGGAATAACCAGAGCAGAGAAATTTGTAGCAAACACCATGATTACACGATGCCCTAATTCCAATTCCAGTTCCAGTTCCTCTTGTCCTTCAAAGATTTTAAAGCTGACAAAGAGGCATTTCAGAGATTCTCGGATTGCGAGTAGACGACAAAGAGGTATTTCAGATGTGACCAGATTGCAAGTAGATGATAAGCCTTGACAGATCCGCCCCATTCCGAAAGACGCGGTATGTACCGAATCATTGTTTGATATTATCTAGATATATATTTTATTATATTTTGACCATTGCCTAAGACAGGTACTCTTTATTAAAGGGTCGCATGTTAATTAACTAGCAATCGCACCTGTGGGGTGCAATGGGGACGCCGAAGAGAATAGAGTGATAATAGTAAGTTAAAATTTGAGAATTCATTAAGGTTAAGATATAAAGGGTCTTTGTCTTGTACAAAGATAAATAGAATATCAGTTAATGTATATAGATTGTCTAGATTATCATTTTGCATTACATTTGGCATTTGAGTGCCTTCTTGTCTGTGTGACCTGTTAATCATAAACTGCGCTACACAATACAAAAGATATCTTACTTTTGTGACTTTATTTGGAATATTGGTAGACCTTTTCCCATTAAAATGTACATTGTTGAATATCTCCATTAGAAGCACAGCATGATCTGCCTGTCTTCTTAGAAACCTGTAACAACCAATATTTGTGCTTAGTTACTTTATCAGTACTGTCGACTGTAAACAAGTAGGTAATCAAAATATCAACTCACCTAGCACTCTGTTGTTTCCACTATTCATGCAAATATCTGGCTGTCATTTGAAGAAAAAGAGAGCCACTATAGCAAAGAAGCTTTTCACAAAAGCAAATAGCTTCAAAATACCTTGTTTTAATTAGTGAGCAGTTTTTCCTCTCTTATTCCTCATTTGTTTGAGGCTGCTTGCTTTAGTGTGACAATGTTTCCCACAACACCAACCCCTTCATCTGGCTCCCCTGTATCCTCTGTTCATACGCCTTCAGTTCTATTTGAATGTTGTTGTTTGGGGTATTGGCTTTTTGACACATTCTGAAAACAGATCTTAAGAAAAAAATTATTATTTGTTTCCCACAAACCTGGATATTGCTCAATGAAGGGCTGAAAACCTCACTACTTCTCTGAAAAAACTTGCCATTTTCCAGGTTTTTCCCTCAAAACCAAAAATGTGTTGTTCACGTGCCTTGGTAATATTTCCACTTTTTGAATGCATGTCTACCAGGGCAGTCACGACTATAATATCTGACAAAGTTCTTCTATTCTTTATGCTTCAATGGATGTACATACTGTTCCAAAGCTCCCATTTTAGCATGGGCAGGGAGGATGCTAGCAAAGGTTGCGCAATTTGGCTTTAAACCTGAAAATTGCGTTTACTTGGAAATTTCTACAGCCTTTTCAACAAATCCATTTTGTGCATATCCTGCAATTGTTGCAGTCCTCAAGACCACATATCTTTGAGGCACCTCGTCAAACACTTCACATGTCTGTTGCAGTTTTGGTGTTGGCAACGACACAGATCTGTAATAAGAGCACAACCCATTAGAAGTCACCTTTTCCCCATTCAAACTTGCTTTGATGCATAAAGCTCGCATAATCCATTGCATATGGAAACGCTTTAAATGAAGAATTGTAAACTTTCTTTAACAAGCCAATTCAATTTTTTTGAATGACAACCTCGCTCATGGTTTAGAGGGTTGTGGTTGTAATCTTGGAACCCCATCTGCATGAAAAGTATTTAATTACTGGATTGATATCTAACTAAAATGCTTATGTTCACATTACTACAAATGCGTGACAATGGTATAAGGAGAAACACCTTTGTCAAGCTGGATTTGATGGAGGCTATCAACTCCTCAGATACAGCAGTGTTCATTGCTTCAACTGAATCTGGAATACATAAAAACTCTTCTGATGCAACAATTCTCTTTGACAAATAAGATAGAAAACTTGTGTGCTAACAAAAATTACAGAGAACAAAGAGTCTTCTTCCCTATAATGATAATGCTTAATGTGAGGTTGGCCAGCATGCAAACAAGCATACTTTTAGCTAAAATGAGCAATCAATTATTCATGGAGGAATAACTGCACAGCACTTGATCCAAAAAGGAAACATTTTTTGTACTTCATGGCATGCTTTTGGACAAAGAACAATTTCTTTAATGCTGGAAGTTTTTTGCGGTGGTATGGGACATCCATGTGTAGGCTTTGGTGTGTGCGAAGATCTTTGAAACTGAGTATTTTTCAGTTTTTGGCAACATTGCCAGTTGCAACAGGCCATGCAAATGCAAAGGCAGCAACAAATTTGTCATCTTCCATGGTGAATGGCATTCCAATTCTCAATTTTTTTCTTTTTCTAACATTTTCTTGGTCATTTCAACTCCCTAGAGAAATGAAATCTTATATATCCAATCATCAATGTATAGACGTGGAAAGAAAATATCACTTGCTTGTAGACCTGTTAAGAGCCTATAGTTAGAGTTTCCATAGTGAATTCTCTAAAGTAGACATGACTGTTACACCAGCAGAAGCAGGGTGATGGTTCTGAGAGCATCTTGAGGGACTGTTAGAGCTAGGACAGTGGTATATCAGCTCTATGTACAAACCTGTGTGACTTCCATCTTTTGATTTCTTTATTTGCAATTATGAGCAAATCCCAATTCACATTCTCAAGATTAGTAGTTTACTTCTCTTAGTAGTACTGTTTGGTTTTATAATTGCTGTTTGAAGAGCTCTTGAGGAACTTACAGCATCAAAGCAACTTATTCAAACATAGGGCTAAGCTTTTGTGTATTGGATGGCTTCTTCAGGGTGATGAGCTTCAAGGCCTCTACATACCCTGGCATTTGTTACTAAATGTCTTTTGATACCAAAGCTATATTAATACATGGTAACAAATTGATATGAAGTGGATATTTCCAGTCAGCCACCTCCATCCCCCTTAAATGCTATCATTTACCACAAATCAATTACTGACTCTCTAACGTGTAGGCAGCAAATTGAACTTGTGTGGTGATTTTTTCTCATCGCATGTGTTGTTGTCATTGTATGTAACCACAAATAAAACAAGCAATCAGTAAAGGAATGTGATGAACCATTATAGTGTACCTATTTCCTTTATTTAGCTTTGCATTAATTAGGCATTGGTAAGTTTATGAGAATGATTGAATAATTGTTGTCAAGTGTTTTGTCCATGATTGCACTTCTATTTATGCAAAATTGATTTTTTATTTAATGTTATCCCTCCACAATTTGAGTCTGTCTGCAATACACTTGTGCTACAAAAGATATTAACAAAGATCAGCTATTCTCTTCATAGTATTTTTTTTTCATTCATGTAGATAAGGACTGTATATAGATTCTTAGGGAGTTTCTTTGTTGATATGTGGTGAATGTGTTGTTTATAGTCAAGCATTCTCTTAAAAGATAGTTACAATTCAAATAACCAGTACTTGTTGTTTGTTTGCAGAAATATTGTTTGCACACCAGAAGGCCAAGTCCTTCTCCTCAGACATCTGCTTCTCAAGCTCCACAGTTGGTGGTTCTTGGAGGAATTTGGGTGCCCCCTGATTATGCAGCAGCACATGCTGCAGCAGCAGCCCATCAAGCTCCAGGACTTTACAGTCCCCTTTCAAATACTACCACTTCTCATTCCCAGTCACACTATTGCCAATCACCAATGCCCCAAGAATATTATTCCCAGGCGAATCAATCTTCTCAACTACAGCGTTCACAGCTTACCTATTGTGAACAGCATCATACTCCTTCACAGTCTTTAAGCTCACCTCAAGGGCCTTTACAGTTGACAGGACAGTCTTCTGGCGCTAGGGGAACTTCTGCAGATGGTGGCAGAGAGGAAAGTGTAGGAGATGGAAAATCAGAGAGTTCCAGTTGGAAAGGTGAAGAAAATGCCCAAAATGGAGAGGCGATTAATATGGGCAGTTCTCTGTCACTGAGAAAACCTCTACAGTCTGTAGATGGAGATGAAGAAGATAGCAGAGGCAGTGAAACTGCTTTGAAATTTTAGCTGATTGTGCAGGTTTTTTGGCTAGATGAGTGATACAGGAGGTGACTTCTATGCTCTAATTAGTTTGTGTTTAAAGTGAGACGATCCTGTGCTAACTACCATTTTGACCGTTTTATGCAAATTAAACTTCTAAAATACATAAATATGACTAGGCCACATTTTTGAGAGGTGGTTTGACTTTCCACTTATGTTACCCTTATCAATGACAGTCTCAACGGAGTGATATCTTTTGTATAAAGTTGAGGACAACATCATCAACTTAACTGGTCATATGGCCAACAGAATCTGGCGGTGTCCGAAAATCCTAGCAGCACTAAAAATGAAATGGCAGGATTTGTTGCAGTGAAGAGTCCAATCCAGAAACTTCATAGTGGCAGTAGACACAAACAGTTCGATACACTAATAAATCAGTTTTGACCAGCAAAGCATGTTGAGACTTTGACTGTGTGTGCAGGATTACTGACAAATATGATTCATTTTCATATTTTTCAATCGGTAGTTGTATCTTTTATACAGTTTTGTTGAGTGAGTTGAGTTTTTTTGTTGGAGGTAGTAATTCAATGTTCATAGACAATGTCTTCAGTTTTTTTGTTCCACATCACAGTAATATAAAAAACACAGTTTTTCTCTCTTCTTGAAATTGCAACCTCTTCTGTCATGTTCAAATTTTTGACTGCTGGCCATGATAATTTTTTGGCTGTTGAAAAAGACAAATTGATCTGTGAAAACCAAATCTGTTGCAGACTACATAGCCACAATTATAGAGAACTTACCTTTTGCTTTAGTTACAATCATGAAGCACAAGATCAGTAATCTAACTTTATTGTTAAATTCAAGTTGGAACTTATATGAATCATACCAAATAGTAAATACTAAATGCCATGTTTCAAAAATAAGGAAATTCAAATTCCCTTCCATTTTTGATGACTAGTACCATATTTTTCAAAGGGCTATTGCACTTTGTCAATCATCTGATATTAAATTTATGTCAAAAATAGAGCAAAAGAGAAGCAATTCAGAAAAATATAGTTAGATCATCTATTATTTCTTTCAATTCAGGAAAGTAAATTGCTTCTTGGAATTCTCAGATGGGCTATTTCATTTTTGCGTGGATTAATTGCTTGCCTTTTTATTTTGAGGTTGGCCATTGCGTATACAATTAACAAAAGTTACAAGAATTTGAAGTAGTGAGACAGCTACAAATCCCCCACAATTGAGAAAAAGCATACAATTAACAAAAGTTAAAAGAATTTTAAGTTAATATATTGGCTATTTACTGTTGGACTAAAACAAAGACTCGGTTAAATCACAAAACAATAAAAAATGTATACCTCTAGAAATTGTAGTTTACCTGAATCGTTTGAATGCAAGGCCCAATAGGTGAAATATTTTTTGCTACAAGCTGCAGGGACTTCAATTTTTGAATCTGTAGTGTTGTAAGCCTTCTATTATTTCAACTTTGTTGTGACCTTTCAGTTCAAACACTTTTAGAAAAATCAAATCTGCAAATCTGCAAAACTTATCTTCAGTGTTTGAAGGTTTAGTACTCCACCAATAACTGTTGTGGTTTTTAGTATTTTAGTAGTTTATGTATAAAACTTGGAAGAAAATATAACTCTGGACTGAAATTGGAGATTAATGAGATATGTAAATGATTTTGGTAAGCAGGTTAACCTAGTATCTCTTGAATGGAGCTCTTTCAAGGAGGCCTGATATGTGATGCAATAAGGCAAGCATAAAGAAAAGACCAAATACTCCAGCTTTGTCATGTTTTCTAGAATATCTGAATTTAAGGTAAGATTGGTACAGGAGGCTAAATTGAAATGGTGCACGAGCATCAGCTGCTTAAAAGGAACTGTTTGAAATCTGCATGCCAAAAGTATGTCAAACTACTAAAATTAAATTAAATCAGCCACTTAAAATAGATAGGAAAATTAAGTTTTTGTATGTCTGTGCATAGATATTGGCAACTTACCATAGCATGAGAGTGGATGTAGCAGTAAGTGTGAAAGAAGGCCAGAAGTATGAGGAACAATAGCCTGAGTAGAAGAACCTAGAAGATTTTTTGAATGTCAAGAGAACAGTTTTGAAAGAAAACTCTATGCAAAACGATAATTTTTTGTGTTTATAAAGTGTGTGCTGAAATGGTTGATGTGTAGAAATAAAATGAGGTAAGTGAGCAAGACAATGGATAGTTGAAGTATGAAAGAGAAAGGACTAAGCTAAAAGGGAAAGTACCAGTACGTATTGTTTAGCTGAAAAGGATTTGGGTAGCTGAAGCTGTTGAGGCTGAAAGTTCTGACAATCGTCGTTCCTCGATGATCCTACGAGCAACATATCGGTTTTGTTGCATGCGTGTGTATCTTTCAAAAGTGAAAGCAGGGTGGATACGAATGCCAGAAAGCTGAGTGACTCTTGAAATTGCTGTGAACGTCAGGCCTTGACGGTCAATGTTGCCGATGTCAATGGTCGCCATCTGAAGTGTAAGCCCTTGTGATTTGTGTATGGTTAAGGCCCATGCCATTTTAAGAGGGATTTGGCGTCGACCACCACGACTAATCGGGGTAATAGGGACATCTTTGGGATTGTTTGTGTCCCAGGTAGGCCCAATGTAATTGTTGAAACAAACAACAACAAACAAGGGGAGTTGGGGTGGTTTTTCGGTCTCCTTGTAAACAATTTTTTTTACTATGCCAAGAGCCCCATTTACAAGGCCAGTTTCAGTCCACAAATTACAAGATAGCATAACCTTTTGGTTGACACAAAGTAGAATCTTAGGCTGGAGCTGCTCATCATCTGGGTTTGCATTGAAAGAGGTCCCTATTTGCTCGGCAGTGGCAATGGCAATGGGCTGTGCTAGAGACAACAACATACGCTTATTATGGAGTGAAACCTTTTCATTGGTTGCATAAAGATGTATGGATGAGAAGAAAGCAGTTTGTTCAGTAGGAGTTAGTGTGGAGCTTGATCTTGACATTAGCAGTTGCCAATCAGCAATAGTAGGTTCAGCCTTTCTTAAATTGCACAAAAGATTACGAAATAGAAGTTGAGTGGGATCCTCTCCGGCTTGGCGAAAAATTTTGTTTAATGTAAAAACAGTTTGGAAACTCTGCCATAGTGTCCCCCCATAGGAGGTAGAAGAGTACATTGGAATGTCTTTGACCGGTGGAAGTTGGCCAAGGTCTCCAAACAGGAGGATTGAGCGACCTCCAAAAGGGCAGTGGTTGTTTGCTGGGAAAGCTTCGCGTAAGCGATAGTCAATTCGTTCAAGCAATTTTGGCCCGATGACGCTCATTTCGTCTATTAAAATGTAGCGAACAAAGTGCATTCTCTCTTGGAAGCTTGCTAGTGCTTGGCCCTGCAAAGGAGCCAATTCTTTGATGGGAATGCGCAGTGCAGAATGAATTGTCGATGCTCCAATGTTGAATGCTGCAACACCAGTTGGTGCAAGAAGTAATAGTGGTGTTTGCCCGTTTGGAGCAGAACAATTGAGTGCAAACCTGATTTGTTTAATTAGGTGTGACTTTCCAGTTCCTGCAGTCCCTTGAACTATTATTTTTAGTGGTGGTTGGTTAGTGGTGGAGGATAGGTGTGACAACACTAAATCCAGTGTTTTTTGTTGTTCGAATGAAAGGGCGTGCTGGGTATTTACAAAGGGCGGAAGGGGGACTGTATATGTTGTGTGGTTGGATTGTATGAAGTTGGAAGCTTGAGAGAGTTCTATTGGATTTATGGATTGAGTATTCCAATTATGGTTAAGGTCTAACTCACGATTACCTAGCATGTCAAGTGCATCTAGGTGGAGTGGATGGCCTGGGTGAACACTTGACAAGACTTGCCATTCAGATTGGTTATAGTGATGTGGGGTTACATCGTCTGAAGGAGAGTCAGGTTCTATATTAGAGGCCAGATTTGGTTGAATGCGGCGAACATGCCATGGATGGTAAGTGCATGCTAGTGTCTCCCACTGTGTCACAATTTCAGATGGTGAAGAACCAAGGTCAACTGCAATGTTACGAAAAGGTTTGTAGAGAACCAGTTCACTCCAACAAAAGTCGTGGAAGCTTGGGTCATCCTTGGGAGGAATACTTGTGAAGCGGGGTGAGACCCGAACAATTGCTGTAGAGGAACGCTCTTTCCATTGGTTCATTTTACGGGATGTTATGAAACTCCACTTTTGGGTCACTTCAATCAATGGCATTGCCTCCAAAGTAATAGGGCGAGCCATGTATGCATCAATACAGTTTGTGTGTGGGGATGTACATGAGGATGAGAGTGGAACACGTTGATAGTTCTTTCGGTTGACATTTAAAGAAACAAATGTTCGACTAGACAAGCAGAGTGGTAGTTTTAAGAGAAGGTGGCAACTTTCTTGAGCACTGATATCACGATCGACAAGGTTGTCAACAAGCATTTTCCTAAAAGCTATTGGTGCTGGCTTGTCAGGCTCAAAAGATGTTGAAATACGAGAAAGCATTGCATGGTAAGTTTCAGATTTGGTTTCAGCTTTAGCTGCATATTTTGCAATATATTTGAGCACTGCATCAATTGAGAGAACGGGTTGGCAATCTACATTTGCACGCCAAATAGAGAGGATAGTGGGGTTGTGTAGATTCACTCGGTCATCGTTACGGCCAGGGGTGAGCTTTGGCTGCCCACTGTCATTTGAGAGGGTTGAATTGTCTTGCATGGTCCAAGGGGCTTTATAGCGGCATTCAAGTATACCACCTTTTTTCCGCAAGCATGTTTGCAAGGTGCAACGTGTATGGCGTTGCACGCAATTGAGCAATTCATTGTAGTCATGTGAAGGGTTGGACAACATAATCATTCTTGTGTCCATTAAGCAAGGGTTGTCTAAGGTAGATCTTGGAAATGTTGCTATTGAGCTTTGGTGGGGAGATGGGTTCCAAGCAGAGACATATTTGTCAATGTAGTCGATTGCATTTTGTACTGAAGCAAGATTATTCCATTGCAATTTGGCAATATCAGGTGCGTCTTTGAGCCAGAGGAAACCATGGACATGTGCAGAGCCACGATGTTGCCATTCATACCTGGACATAGTAGATGTTTTAAAGCAAATGATGAACGAAAAAAGTAAATATAAATGGTAAAGGTGGAGTGTAATTACCTATACCAGTAGTCATTTGTGCAAAGAATCTTCTCCAATACCTCCTCACGAAAAGCAGTAAATCGGTGATGCATGTAAAGTGCAGTGAGGTGTGGGTTTTGCACAATATTTTGGATTCTCCATTGGGCAACTGCAGTAGGATTTGTTGGTGCGGTAGATGGCATGGCATTGTGTAAGTCTGGCCATTTAGTATCTGCAGAACTAAGGGTGAAGAATAGAGTAGGACAACCAACTTGAATAACCATGTCAGATAGCTCCCCTCTTCGAACAGTCCAGAAGGGGCGGGTACCACGAATTTTGGAGCCGAACCGCATGACTTGGTCTGCAAGGTGTTCATCGGGGAGATCCTTGAGTCTTTGGCGCAAGTCAAAAATTGTTGTTGGCAATCTACTCTCAAAGTGTTTTTGAACAAACACAGAAGTTGTGGCCTGGCTACGATGACGCATAAGAATATTAAGAATGAAGTATCTAAATCGTGGGTGTTGGCCAAATCTATTATCATGGTATCGAAGAAGATGGAGAGCATATTCGTGTAGCTTGACTTCTTTCATACTTTGTTGGTTGAATGCAGCCCTGCCCTTTGGAAACAATGTTGGGAATGCCATAACAAACAATCCTTCTGTGGTGTATTCATTGAGGGGCATAAGAGAAACTGGTGGCCAATCAATAGCAGGAGTGGGTCGTCCTTCTCCTAACTGTAACAAGGATCATAATTCTTGCACTTCTGTACGTGCAGGGGGCAAGTTTGCCACAAATGATGTTGTTGCTTGCACATTCTCATCCAATTGTTCTTCGATAGTATTATCTGTCTCCATGGAGGTAACATCAATGGGGTTTGAAGATGAGGTTGTTGTATTGAGAAGGTTAGAGATGTCAGTGGAGGGAATAGGCAAGCATAAGAGAGAGGTCTCATCTAATTGGACATCTTTGTAGTAGGGGTCATTATTGATCTTATATTGCAAAGCCTCATGAACATGTGATCTGCAAACATAGAAGTTGTACAGTTGGGAATCAACATTTCTTTTATTAACTATGAGTATATCCAAGTCATGTATATGGCGTGGCAAGTAATTTGCAATTATTGTAATATCTTGAGGAAAACAAATAGTGTGACCACTATATTTTAGTTGTCCTCCTCTTGCATAAGTAACTTGGAGGACAGGGCTAACTCTTGATATAAGCATCTCCTCAATCTGGGTAAGGCGTTGCAAACAAGAAGGCTGCTCTCCAGGGTCCATGTTGTTCCACTTTGAGAAGCGGTTGCCATTTTTTTCCGAAATGCATCTTGTACAAGCACTACTACCATTGAAAAGCCTAGTATTTATTCCTGGATATCGTTCCATGCATATTTGGCATGTCGATATGTTTGATAGGCTATCCAACTTTGAACGGAATGAATTCCTAGCAACGTAATAGTTTGAAGCAAGTGGTAGCGGATGGTGGTTTTGGGAGGGAGAATTGGGGTGAATTGTAGACTGCATTTGAGGTGTCGGTGGTTGCAACGGGGAAGGGTTATTGGAAAGACAAGGTGGGACTGTGGAGGAGCTTGCAAGGTTACTATGAAGCTTTTCTCTTCTTCGTTTATTAATAGAATCCTTATTTGCATGGTACCATAATCGTTTTAGATGATTACGATGAGAGTGTTGCGCTTCCATACTTTGAACTTGATTTTCCATGGTATTGATTGTTGAGGAACATATGAATGCAATTTTGTTTTTGCATTAGTTAATGATAAAGTAGAAAGAACACAATTAACTTAGGTGTGCAAAAAGAGCAAGGAGAATGCTTGAAGTATTAATTCTATGTATTGACTAACATGTGCAAATTCTAACATTGTGGTATGAAGAAGTCTTTCTATTCTTTTCACTTGTAATTGTATGCAGACATGGTTACATAATTGGTGGTATTGATAGCAGTGAAAGTTGTACAACATATGCAAAGAGTATGCATTATTGTGGAAAGTAAGAGGTACAATTAAAATCATATTGCAAAACATGTCTGGAAGATAACATTGTCGTATCAAAAAAGTATTTTATTCATCTTACTTGTAATTGTAGGCATACATGATTATATATGGAGGTATTGACATCAGCAAAAGTTGTACAACATAACTAGATAGTATACAAAATTGTGGAAAGTAACAAGTAGATGCAAAGTTATTTAAACAGGCTTTATTGCTGTAATTACAAAGCTTTGTATTTCTTTCCCAGCAAAAGAATTCAATGTAATGGCCACTTCAAAGAAAAATTGGTGCCCAAGAACTTGATCCAACACCTCTTTAGCAGCATCAGGTCCAGCTAGAAGTAGTTGAAAATTTTCAGCGGATACGCCAAACAAGGTGTTTGCAGGACCTTCGAATGCAGTGACTTTAACAAGGGCACCTGTTCCATCATCCATATCCAGTTTGACCATGTAGCTAAAATCACATCTAGAGAGATCAATAGAACACTTTGGGCAATGAAAACTATTGGGGTTATTTTCTACAACCTTCTTCTTACACCTCTTATTGCCCACCATAAGAGGACATGAGAGGTAGTAAAAGTTTTCCAAGTGGACTTTTGTAATGCTTGCTTTTACACAAACATTTGTTTTTACAGGATAGTTTGTATTGTTGATCGTTGCAATGTCAATTGGATTTGAAAATTTGTTGGAAGAAAGATGATCTATTGAAAGCGAAAGGAAGGGTGTTTCATTCCCTACAGTGGCATACCAGTCATGCAACGTTGATGCTTCTAAAAGTTTTGGATTAATGACAATTGTAGTTGCAAATATAGTATCAAGAGCCTTTCCACGCCAAGAAGTTATACGTGCAGACTTGATCAAGATAATTGGAGGGGTTGGTAGAAGTGGCATAGTATTTAATTCTTTACCTTCAAATTCACAATGACGGCCCCAAAGTGTAACATCAATGGATAAGCACGACATGTCTGTGATTGTTGCAGTACATTTTATTGTTTCAGAGCCATCTCTCTTACGGATGGTTGATGCAGGGGAGATAGATAAAAGTATGCCTAGAACATCAACGACATAATTAATAGGTAGTGATAGTAGGGAATCTATGCTCATGATATGCAAGCTTTGCATGGGGATTGTAGACTCTACACATAGTGAAGGAGTAATTGTTGATGATTTGTGTAGGAAAATTTCAAATGGGTTCATTGAGCTACTAAATTTTTTATTAGCAACTTGTACACGACCATTAGAAATAATGTATACACCATTAGACTGCACAACATTATAGAACTCATCAACAAGTTCATTGAAGCATGTGACATGTATTTCGGTGCCTTCTTTGTCAATGAGGTCGAAACCAAAAACTTTTCCTTCTCGGTTAGCATTGTGGAACTCATGGATTGGACTCTTTGTTACTGCTCTACCCTCAATGGACCACCGCTTATAGTATGGGGTCAAAGATTTGATGGGAAGTAATTCAGAAGCAGGTATGGCTGGTTCTTCAGTAGATATTGCATTTTTTTGTAAACCAAATGGGGCGTGGGAGCTAGTACGTGGAAAATGACTTGTTGCTTGCAGAAGAGGAGTTGGAGTCCCAATGAGTGGTGCTTTATTCAAGACCATTTCAAGATTGTTGATAATTATAGCCCTGAAATTGAACAATGTCAATGATTTAGGAAAATTAAATAAATGAATGACAACAATATTGAAAAATAGAGTAAGTTTGGACGTACGTGTATTTCTCGAACACCTTGGAAGTATATTCTGTAAGGCGGACAATAGACCCAATAGCCATCGCTTCTTCAACAACAAGATTGTTGAACTGGCTGGGAAGCAAAGTTGGATGGGTATGGACACCATCAGAGAGTTCAATACGGTATTTAACATTTGTTGATTGACCATGTTGTATAGCATTTATGGATGTGACCTGTACTGAAGGGTCAAGATCAACCATGCCTGCAAGAATTTCTTGAACGACATTTGGAGTTAAAGTTGCCATTGAGATGGTGAAAGGTAGTTGAAGTTTTGTGCCTGCGGAGAAGTTGTGAGTGTTAGAATTTGGTTTTATGACACCTCAAATTATGGGGCTCCTTAATTGTATGACTGATGTTAATGGTGAAAACCAAAATTGATAACATATAGCCACATAGTTTATCTACATGTTTATAAAACCAATGGTTTGTGAATGGGATAATTTTTATGCAAACTGTATAGTAAAAGACTTTCTTGGAGTTTTCTATATGAAAACAATATTGATCGAACTATAATGTCTTCTAATTTCTATTTCTTTGTTTTCAGCATGTTCTATCAATATGTTGTGTTTGGGCAAGTGACTTACTGCAAGACTTTGGCAAAAATGTGCCCTGCTAGCAACGATGTAGAAGCAGAGGCCGCTCAAAAGCGAGACAATCCAAAACCAAACTACTTAGAGTTGTTGTTTTTATCTATTGACAATTTTTAAAAAGTAGATCTAAGAATAATTGATTCAAAGTATTGACAATTTAAAAAATATATCTAAGTATATCAGAATTTACAGCTACCTAAAATTAGGTTTTTCACTAAAAGTATTACATTAATCCACTAATAGTATCAAAATTAATCCACTTAAAATGGGCTTTTGGTTGTTAGTTATGATAATATAATAAACACTTAAAATTAAGTGTGCTTCAAGGTGGCCTAGAAATGCAACACCCATGGAAAGCTTATTATGGACAAGAAAACTGGTAGAAGCAAAGGGTATGCCTTTGTTACAACATAAACTATTGAATTCTTTCTCTCGTCTCATGTTTACCTTGCCTTGTAAATGTTGTAAATGCAAAAATAGGGCTAAACAGATGATACAAATTAGTCCAACATAGCTATCGGTAAACAGCCCCCCCTACAGATTTAGGACAGAGTCTGTAACAACAACAACTCATATCAGGAATACAAGCTTTTGTATAGTATTCTATAACTGGGAAGTCCTTAATTCACAAACTATGAGATGCTCATCTTATAGGGTAATCATGTAAAAACGTATGGAAGCAACTATTTGAAGAGGTGAACTTTGGCAAACAGTCAACTTAGCTTTCATTTTGTGTGTAAAATTAGTTTACTGTTATTTTTGAATCGTAGGGGTTCCATTGCAGTGATTGTTTCACTGAAGAAGACCAGACTTTGGCATGAAAGAGGATAATGTCTATTATCTTCCTCTCTTCTATATCTTTGTTTGTCTTGAACAACTTAGATTTAGCTGCTGTTTCATTTTCTTAGTATTCTTTTTTGAAATATCTTATATTTTAGAATATAGTGTTCTTCATCTTTTTCTAGGAGGCCTGTGTAATTTTCAACATTGGAGGTTAAATGCACTAATATTTTATTTAACAGAGTAAAAATCCCTACAATATTATTCTGTTGTATATATATTTTATATCTCTATGAAAGCTAATACAACCTGTTCTACAGTCAATGGATATGTATTTTTTTTGTTTTTCATTTATTATGTTCTTTCCTTATCAACAAAAAGGTGTTGTCAAGGATTTTGGGGGAACCCTTCCTTTGGTAACTTTATATATATATATATCCAAATTTACTTCCCTAAATTGATTCAGAAAGTCATAAAATACATTTTTACTAATCTGGGATTACAATTTGAAAGATCTCTAATGTGGGCTTCAAGTTCTATTTCAAGGGGATCCTGGCCCATACCAAATATCAGATATGAATCTGCGGATCATGACTCTGTCAGTTCAATTCAAAAGATTAAGAGTCAATTTCCAACTTCAAAGGTCTGCCTACAAATTAAAAAAATCAATGGCAGGGGTTCCATTGATGGTCTGAGGCAGTGTCTAATTTTTTTTTTGTTGGCTAGATCTAAAGTTTAAAATTCTTTTTGAAGCTTGCTAAACATCCAAAACACCCAAACACAAGGAGAATGAATAACTTGAATTCTTTCTTGACTCAATGCACATTTTTGCATCCAAGTCAAATTAACTGCACACTAGTCCCTGAATAAATCAACTCCTAGTCTCTGAATAAATAAGAAAACTCTGTAAGAAGTAACTATTCTGAGCACCCACTACATAATTACTATTGGGTTTGGTTGAAGATGGCATGTTAGTTTTGGAAATTTTCATTTCTTATATTTTGGATATTTGCAAGTGGCATTATAGCAGTGATTTGGAAAATGTTCTTCCAGAATTGGTCTTATTATCCAACTTCAATATTTCTGTCAGAGCACCAGAATGGAATTGTGCAATTTCCAATAAGTTGCCATAATATTAAACAAATTGTTGTTAAAGCATAATTGGAAATCAAGATGGTTGAGTAGCTTTTATCAGTTTCAAGCTCCCTTCCTTAATTTTCTTCAGAACTACTCCTCTAATCTTCCAATTGCCTATCTAGCCGTCCACCCAGTAAAATTATTATTGGAAAAAAAAAATCCTTTGGAAATACATCTGATAGCAAAAAACTAACTAGTTAAGTAAAACCAACATGAGTTGATAGCTAGACATAATGTATTACTGAACAATTATCACTTCCAAAGAAAAATAATGCATACTTGTTTCAGCAGAAACACTAAACTATTGTCTCTCATTAATGGGGTAAGAGCTAACATTAATGGAAAAACAATAAACAAAGGTAAGGATTGTAGTCTAGACTCTAGAGGATTTGTGGACTACTCTCCCTAAAGGGGGTGATAAAATTGAATATTGATGGGACTTCTAGGGGCACCCGAGGGATTGCAGATGCTAGTTTTGTTATAGTTTATGATAAGGGAGAATTCAAGTATGGAGGCTGGAGGCTCTTTCTTTCTAAATGTGAAATCAATCAATGAGGCAAAAGGTGAAGTACTTGTGGAAGCTTCTAATGCTGTTGAAAAATTAATGGTAGAATGGTACTCTCTTCTTCTGATGGATGCCATCCACAAAGGTTCATGTCCCAATTGGAAGCTTATGGGAAGGAGGCTTTGATGCTTGGCTCCAAACTTGTTAATATTAGTTCCACTCATTGCGGAAGGAAACTTAATGGTGTGGAAAATTTCTTGGCCAATTACAAGATTGATCAAAATCCTCTAACAACCCTCTATAGCCACCTTTCTTCGTTATGGGAAGGGATTGAGAAGTATCGTTGTTTTAAAACCCCTCTGATCTTTCTGATTCCCTTCTTTTATAGTCCCGTGGAAGTCATGGGGTCACTTATCTATTTTTCTCATTAACCATTATGCACAGATAGTTATGCTTTATGCTCACCCATGCGAGACTTATGTGATATAAATTTTGTTTTGATATATCATGGCTCTTTAGGATATTGTTCTCCAAGATTTTGCGCATTTCATTTATTTCTTCACTAGGAGAATGTGTGTGACATGGTTCATATTTTATGGTGGCATGTGCAAGCAGGTATACAAAGGCATGTTGGGCTTGGCTTTGATTGCAATGTGAAGGCGGTTCCTATTTGTTAGCGGCTACTAGTGACAGTTTTGTTTCTCTCTACATATGCCTTACTATTGGGGCAGTGGTCAGTTTCTATTCATATAATCTCCTGTACCTGGTGCTTGAGCATTTGGAATTGCAGGGAAACAGACAATTGAGGTTCAGAGATGTCAGCTATCATGTTCTGGATAGGAATCAGGATATTGTCACTTTTTCTGGTTATTGGAATCTTGTGTACCATAATAGTGTTGTCTATTTAAGGACCTCTAAGTTATTATCCAAATTTATCATCTCTTTTCTTGGTGATGATGGGTCAGGAAGTGTGACTGGAAAGGTCAGAGATACTTTCATAGCATTTGTCTGAAGTTTTCATAGGGAAGACTATTTGTAATGGTTTGGTTGTGTAATTTGTTTGTTATACAGGGCCCATGGTGGCTAAGGTTTTTGTAGGACCTATACAGTTTGCAGTATGATATCGATATACTATAGGGTGCACTCTGATCGGCGGGCAGACTCTTAAAGTCTTTATATATGCATCCTGTAATCTTAATACATTTGGAAGAGTGATAGTAGATTTTTCCCATTGATGTTTGGTTCTGTTTTGCAGTTTCTATACACTATATATCATCCAGATGGAGCAATGAAGCTATATGAAATTATCATTTGCTTTGGAGGGTTGATATTGATTCTGACTCGGATGTCTTCCTTTCATTCTCTGAGACACATTAATCTGGTGTCCTTTATTCTGTGCCTTGCTTATAGTATCTGTGCAGTGATCGGTTCCATTTATGCAAGTTTGTGTCTAGATTGTGGTTCGTAGGGTTAAGCATCCTTCCTCTCCCCTCACTTTGAATTAACACTAACGAGGATTTCAATGTTGTCCTGTAGCCCATGGATATTATCTGTCAATACATATGCCACTTCCCCAGGATGACAGAGTAATAGGCCCATCCCACAGCAAAAGGACCTGCAATGATAAGAGACTAAACCTTAAAGCGTTTGTGGATGATTAGAAACTGTGTTTGGCTGGAGGCATTCCTAATCTGTGTTGTCACATAGATAAATGAGATCCTGTAGGGACTAAGATAAACCAAGGAAAGGAAAATAAAGAAATCCTTCTCTGAAGGGTTGCTGCTAGCTAAAACGCCCTCTGCAGCCACCATAAACTTGGCTAAAATAGGGGGTTATCAGGAATATCAGGATAAACATACTCTAAAACTCTCGTCCAAAACATATTTTCAGGTTGTAGGTCGCCAAATTGGAGAAGTGAAAGGTCAATACAGTCAGGAAGAGTTTGGAGGAGTGGAAAACAATGTGCAGAGTTTGGAGGAGCCAAAAAAAGAATACCAAAAAGCTATTACAGAAATCGCTACCAGGCTGTTTAAATCATAGACAATGCGTCTGTTTATATAGTATTGTCAAAGAAAACAAGGGAATAAGGGCTCTGACCTGTAAGATTTTCACAGATAAGCGTTGTACATTTGTTTTCTGGCCTGAAACAGAAAGCGTTGCACATTCAAAATGCAGGGCGATAACACAAGAGTAAGTGGAGATAAATCTCTAAGTACAAAATGACTTAAATTTTTTCAACAGTATGATGCACACTTTTATAGTGAATGGACGCAAAAACAGTAAATCTTGGATATTCTAGTTTTGTTTCTGGAAGCTCAGAGATCTGGTAGACTTCCGTCAGGCCAATGTATTACATGGCATGACCACTCTGGACTCATTAATGGATTGCTGCAGGGTGTATGTTTTCTTTTCCTAAATAACTATTATGCTGAACAGTAGCGATACTGTATAATGTAGCAAGATATAAAAGGAAAACCCTAGAAAAATTGAATACGATAAACTGGAAGTGACTTACCTACAGATTCTGTGCCAATTGTGTCGATCTGTCAACGATGCGAATGGAAGAAAATGGGGCAGAGGTCGCAGGAAATTTTCAACAAACCCGAAGTTGTTACTGTTGCTGCTTGCTGCTTCAATCTGTTCACAGTTAAGGGGCGGAAAGCATTAGCAGCGGAATAAGGAGTAAAAAATGGAGTGGAAATCATTAAGGGCAACAGAAATGCACCTTACCTAACGATTCTGCACAAATATCTCTTGATGCCGTTGATAAAAAATAAGGTAACCAAACTAACGCATATGTTAAGAGGGCAGATATTTTGAAAGGAGTACGCGGCGATTCTATCGCGGTCATTGCTGAGGCCGCATCGCAATAATCGCTTCCCTGAAAGGACATCACCGAAAGGGCATTCCATCGCATTGCCAAGAAGGCCTGACTCACAATAACTCCGCCCAGATATTTTCGCGCTTCAAGAATAACCTTCAGGCTAACCGGGAGCATTATTCAACCGGCCAGATGTATCGGTCGCAGCATCACCTATGCACAATTCTAGACTGCCGGACGAAAAGCCCTCCCAAAACTATATGTATGTTCTCAAGCATTTAATTTCATCTTCTATAGACTTTTATTTTAATTTTAAAATTTTATAATTATTAATCGGACAAAGTTGACTATGTTGTGAGAGACTTTGTTGTGGTTTTGTTTTGCATGCTTTTATATTTGTCATTCTCTGTCTTTATCATCTTTGATTATATATTGTTTTATTTTTATATAATATTTTGTGAGAGAGATTTGTTTAAGATTTTTTGTTTGGTCTAAATGATCATATTTATGGCATTCTCATATTTTTATCACTCTTGTTTGATATTATTTTGTACTATAGGGATTCTCTACTATAATATTAAAGAGGACCCACAAATAATGACTAGTAAATCTTCTTTCAAGGATTTCACAAATGATTAGTTATGTAAAATCATCTTGGTTTTCTTGAAATTTCTTGGTACATGTTTATTAGGTAGCTATTATATTGTAATGAGAATTCACTCTCAAAGAAAGGTTTGAGGCACCACAGTCAAGAGGTAAATAGTTTTGTTAATGTTGTGGAGGATACCATTGAATAAGGTGCATTATATAAGGTGATAGTGGCATCCTTTTATGTGAAGTGGATTTTATTTTCATTTTATAAAATATAAGTCAAAGTTTTTACCATTTGGAGAAATAAGGTGTTATAAAGATAATTTGAACAATATTGTAGAAGATGAATTTTTGATTGAATCTGGTAATGTTCAATTACATTAAGTTATCAAATGATTGTGCTCTTAAGGCTATTCAAACTGTATCACACAAAGTTATTGAAGATTCTAACGATGCAATCAAGACTAGGACAATCATTCATTTGCAACATATC